>PVIJ01009386.1:0-62500 GCA_004024925.1 Scalopus aquaticus
TTCTGCTGCTCTTGATAACTGGTTATTTCTATCTTTCTCCAAATATGTTCTTCCTCTACAACCCCGCCCTCTAAATAGGGGAATCTGAAAATTCCAATATTTAGAACGTGCTCTATAGAAAAAATTCTTGAAAGCAATAATATGAATTACTGCCAAAGAGAGGTCTGTGGACAAATAAGTTTGGAAAACCCTGGCTTAATAAGTGAGGTATTTTTGGGGTGGAGCTTTTTGTTTGTGAGGTATTTTGCAGGACTTAACAGAGTCTTTAATATGGTGAATCTCCCAAAGGATGATGTTGCTACCAAACTTCATCTCCTGTGAAAACCAGTCAACAGCTCCCAGGGCTAGGGCTCTCATTCTGCAAGGCCCACCGAGGGCAGGTGACTCCCCTTAGCCCATCACTCAGGTATTGGTCAGGTACACAATGACGCCTATTGGTAAAATCCTGTGACTGCTAAGCTCTATTTCAAATCTAACTCCCTAGGATTGCGGAAAATCTTAAGGGCATCATGACCTTGTTACACATTTGGGAAGAAGGAAGAAAACAGGCAGGAACTGGGAGCCCTCAGAATGTTCTGGAACTGAAGCTACGGGCCCCATAGAAGCATTCCTGAGCTTAGTGTCTCTGGGCCCCCACATTCCTGGAGGCAGATGCAGCTGCTCCTCCCAACCCTGGAGGTCACTGCCAGTAGCAGAAATTCTTGGAGTTCGTCTCGGATGGAAGGTGCCACTGACCCATCGGTCACGACCCAGGAGCATCAGCCACTCCCGGGAACTTCACGAACAGTTTAACAGAGTCATTCTCATACAGGGCCCAGGAATCCTGCAGGGTGTGGGGCAGAGACACCTCTTCAAATCTACAGTGAAGCTGAAAGAGGGATGAGCGGCTAAAGTGAGGCTGGTGCCAGATGGGCAAGCGCAAGGAGGGCTGGGAAGTTCCTGCCTGTCCGTGTCTTTCCTTCTGAGACCCAGAAATGGTGAAGAAGCCAAATGTTAGAATAGGAAGTCAAGAATGCTAATTTCAGAGTTGCAGATGTAGGCTTGTTGAGTGGTTGAAATTAAGGGGTCACATGCCCTGTAAGTACAGAAAGGCTACCTCCAGAACCAGCCTCAGCCAAAGTTGGGTGGAGATAGAAACAAGCTCCATTGTCCCCACACCTTCCTGAACACAGAACTCACCTCCAGTGCTGACTGCAGAGGAATGGCAGCCGAGGAAGCACGACACGTGAAAATCAAGGCTGCCAGCACCCCTTGGTTTGTGAGGGAGAAAAAGGAGCTTAGCCTTCACCACACTTGTTTAGGTTTTTCTATTTGCATTTCCTAAGTTATTTTTATCTATTTATGTTGCATTATGGAAAATATGTTAGGTTTTTTAAAAAAATAAGAAAGAAAAAGAAAGCTCTTGTTAAATCAGGTTAAATCTTGTTAAATCTAGTTGGTCATTTTGGGAATGCTCAAGACAGCTGTGAATGGTGGGCTACCATCCTTGAAACTTTCTCATCTTTACTGATTTGAGGTTTGCTTTTTTGTATTGGACTAACTCTCTTTCATGTTTTACTCCCTAACATGACACTTTTCTCCCTCTAAGTTATAGAATAATCTGCTTAATTAGTAGCTTATTTTAAAAGATATGCCCACTTTCCCTCCATGAAATCAAGCCAGGTTAGCCTTCTCAGACTAATGGGCTCCTCAGAAGGGCAGACCAACCCTCCACAAACCAGCGAGAGCGCACGGTGACGGTGTTCCACCGGAACCCGGCTGAGGCAGAGCCTGGGCTGTGTGGCCAGGCCTGGCCACGGGCTAGCAGAGCCCGGAACCTGAGCTCTTACGACAAGTCATGCCCCGGCTCTCATGAGGGACAGTCATTGGAAGGTTCTTAGTACAAATCAGAGGAGAGCTCCGAATACAATACAATGTTCTAGGAATTAGGAATTAGTTCTCCCTAACACACACACACACACACACACACACACACACACACACACACACACACACACACTTTTTCTAACTTGGATCTTAAAGGATAGAATAGATACATGATAGGTAGGTAGGTGGGTAGATAGATAGATAGATACTTCCTTTCCCACCCAGAGGTGATAATGCGAAAGATTTAACTTGTGTGGCAAAGACTCCAAAAACCCACCACAACCACCCTGCAACTATAGGTCTGGACCAGGCTGGAGAGACCTCCTGCTGATCACAGGGCTGACCCTTTAAGTGCTCGGCTGTCGAGAGGTCCAGACGGAGCAGGATCAGGGAGGTCAGGAGGGCCGGAGAGTGAGGGTGTGGGGGTAGGGTGGGGCTGGGTAGGGACTTGAAGAGTAAGGAACAGATGGACTATTTTAATATTTTGCAAATAGATGAAATCATACTAACCTGTATGGCTGAAGATTGCATGTGCCCTTAACCCATTCCCCACTGATACACCAGAAAGAAGAGAAACAGAAGCAAAACCCTTTATGCAGAGAGCATGACCTTATTGGAGTCAAGCAGTACCACTAAGAGGAAGCCCTCACTGTAATCGTGGGCACCCTTCCCCATCAGCCTGTCTGCCCGCTGGGCCCAGGTGGCCAGTCACTGTCCCTTTAGGGCTGGGGATAATAACCTTGTCGGCAAGGCCCTCACCTGCCTTTCCTGCTCCAGAGTTGCTCCTGTGGGCACTAAGGACAGTAAACATCACCATCTCTGGGTCCTCAGAGAGTGTCCCTCCTCCCCCACACCAGCTCGAAGCAAATTCCTCTCATCGTCCTCATTGTATTCTAAACCTAAAGAAAACAAGGCATCATGCCCAGCAGTTAGTCCATAAAACATTAATCACTATCCCCCTCCTTGAGAGCCTCCTGACTGGTGAAGGTATGACCTACAGGAGGGATGGAAAAATCCTAACGAGGCCGCACGTGCCTGGCCACACCAAGGGTGGACCTCTGGCACCATTCCCTCCAGTGCTTTTCCAGACTGGCTCCTCCTGGCTTTGGTACTGAGGACACTGGGGGCCCAAAAGGCAGAGAACCCTCCCTGCTTCTACTGAAAAGTTGCCATGGGCCTTGGAACCAAGTGGCAACTGGCTGACTTGAGTCACCTACGCCTCTGCATTTGGGCCATCTTGTGTCCACACGGGCTTCGAGATGGATCACGAAGCTGAGGTCAGGGTCAGGGTCATGGGCCTGAGGTGTTCCTGCATCTGTGTGTGAGCAGTTGACTGACCCCAGCGCAGGGTAGCTTCAAAGTCAATTCTTTCACAGACCTCTCAGCACCTCTCCAGGATCTAGAAAGAGGAATCACGTTGATCCTGAAGGACAAAGGGGACTATCCAAAGGGAAATATGGTCCATAAGGCTTCCAGAACCCTAGATGTTTGGAAACCCAGGACCATCCAGCCAGTGCCAAAGGCCATGCATTTGCATGGCTAAAAGACAAACGTTCAGGTCGATGCAAACATTCTTCACAGGACTCTGGCTGATGTCCCCTTAAAGGGCTTTGGGAGTTGTGTGATCTGGCCCCGGGATCCTAGGTGGCCTCCGAACTGGTGGGGCAATTGTAGAATTGCAATTTTTTATTCCTGTGAGATTAATGGAGAGACAAATATTCTAGGATTCAGAGGTTACTCGATTACATCCTGTTTCCTGTGGGCCAAATGAGGAGGGCATGGACTTCCAGACCAGCAGCACCACCTCTACCTGCAAGCCTCAGGACCATGGGGGACACCACAGGAGGAAGTGATCTGTGCTCTGGTCTCAGCAGGAACTCAGTCAGAAAGGGTAAAAGGTGCTTGAATGGGTACAGGTGCTTGAATCCTTAGCAGTTTGGGAGAAGGGTTGAGTCATGGACGCTTCCAGGAAATTTAGTCTCTACTGAAGTCCAGTGAACAAAACAGATAAGGGCTCTGGTTGCTCTAGAAGCCCCACTCCAGTTCTTGTTATTTCCCCAAAACCTCCCTTCTGTGCTGGACTGGATGGAAAATGAGCAGGGCAGAGCTGGGGATGACGCTTGAGAGAGTGACCACCTGAAGCAGTGGAAGGACTGGAAGATGAGAGTCTGGAGCAGCCTGGCCCCAAGCTTTTCCTGCAGGCCTGGAAGGGTATGAGACCCCTTTGTGGTACATTGTTACCTCTCGGGGTGCGGCTTTGCACTTCTGCATTTTATACATTCTGGTGGGAGAGGACAACCTCTGAATGAGAAAGTTTATCAGATACTTCCTTCCAGATACAGGAGCAGTCTGGCCTCGAGGGCACTGGGGGAGCTGGGCAGGACCAGCGCTAGGGGAGCAGCCAGGGCTAAGTGGTACCGATGTGCCTCAGATAAACTCCGTGCGCAGCTGACTGGAGAATGAGCAGCACTTATCCCGGCTCTGGGGCCCTTGTCCTGGTGCCGGAGGCCCCTCAGTCAGCGCTTCTTCCTCCCCCGCTTCCTCCTTCCTCTGATGGTTCTTCGGACGGAGGAAGCCGGGTGCCTGGCTGGCCCACAGTACACATACTAACGGTCATGACAGATGGGCCAGTATCACACGGCCCACCTCGCCACCGATCTATGAAGCCAGAGAGAATAGTTTCAAATCTCAATTCTACCACCAACCAGCTGTGTGACTTTGGGCAAATCATTTCATCTTCAGGGACCTCAGTGTCCTCTATAAGTTGGGACAGTGCTTTCTAATTTCCAAGGCTGTTGTAAAGATTAGAAAGGCTTTATGTGAAGTCCTCAGACATTACTACATGTGCTCAAGAAACACCAGTCCCCTGACCTCTTCAGGCCCTGCCTCTTGGCATTAGGACTCTAAAAGTTATAGCTCAACAGTCAGTCAGAAAGGCTCTGTCCTGCGCTGGCTGCGGGTGGTAAAGGACCAGCAGGGACGGAGGTGGGGATGACTGGGGCCATGGCGGGACCTGAGAGGGCTTCGGACGTGGGCGATGGGACGAAACAAAGAGACAAGCCAAGGAGGGCTGAGGGATAGCCCCGCACAGCTCAGCACGGAGTGGGGTTACGGCGCACTGGTCCGTGCCCTCAGCCTTCCCTCGCTCTCCCTCCGCACAGCCTGCCACAGCCTGGGCGCTGCAGGGGCAGTGTACGTGGGCGGGAACAGCTGAGGTGACACAGCGCACACTGGGCCAGAAAGTCTGTTCTGGCAGCACTTACTCTGCCGTCACTGGGTGCCCTAGTCCCTGACCCTGCACAGGTCCAGGAACCATGTCTCTCAGCAGCAGCGGTGGGGGAGTGGCGCGAGACCTCCCAGGTACCCCTTCCTGCTCTGCCCACATCTATGGCCACACCTGCCCAAGCGGCCTGGTGAAATTTCCAGATTGATGGTTCTAAGAACCCCCTAGACTGGGCCTCCCTGGAAGGCGCATTTCCATGGCCCATTTCCTATTACTGGACATTCAGTGTCCCAATATATAGATAGTTGTCCCTATTTTCAGAAACTAGCTTGAAGTGTATGTGCCGGGGGCGGGGTGGATAGCTTAGTGTCCAAGCTTGACATAGACGACACAGACTTGCCTTTCCCTTTGGTCTCTGGTGTCCATCTCCTTTGGGGGCTGACTTACTCCTCCCCTCTTAGCCACTGCAGGTTACACTTCATCAGCCAGCTGAGCATCACCTGCGCCCAGCGCTAAACCTCTCAGCTCTCGTGGGTGAGTCTGTCTCCTCTACCAGGAGACAGAGCCTGCGGCCCCAGGATGCGGCACAGGCATGGTGGGGTCGGAAACGTGTGTGAGGGACAGGGTGAGGGACACTTGGGTCCTCCTTTAAGGAGGGCAGAGGGGATTACCAGGACTGTCACACTTCAATCCTATTTCCTCCCTCCCTCTCCTGCCCCAGAATTAAAAATGTCTCCCACCACCCCATGTGAACTGCTCAGAATCCCGATTCCTCTTGCTGACCCCATCCCACTGGGCCCCAGAAGTTTCCTTATTATGGACAGCACCCTGTGTCCCTCAAAGGAGATCTGGGGTGAGTTGGTGTCCACCCCATGAGACCAGGGATCCTGGAGGTGGGAACAAGCGGGTCCCCAGGAAGGACCCGGATCTCTCAGACCCAGAGAGCCCTGTGAAGACGGGGTGCCAAGAGGACAAACACCACAGGAAGCCTGTATGACCTTACCAGTCATTTTCCTTTATTTTTTAACATATAATGAAATTCCAATTCCAAAAGAGACATATATGCAGAACAGAGAGAAGCAGGGTCCTGGTACGCAGCAGCCAGTGGGGGGCAGGGGGTGGAGCTGCACCCCTCTCCCTCCAGCACGACCCTGACCCCTCCTGGTCCCTGGTCACTGCCCAGCAAAACACTCAGAAGCTGGGAATGAGAGGAGTCAGTCTCCCAGTCCAAGGCGTAGCCAGAGACGTGCCTTTGGCCACGAGGCCTGGCCCAATCGTGATCTAGCTATGGGACCTTGGGCCTCAGTTTCCTCATCTATAAAATGGACTAGAAATCCCTGCAAGAGAATGGAGAAGGGGGTGTGCGGGTGTCGTGACGGTCAGTGACAGTCAAGGTCCTCCTGATTGCCTCGCTGCCTCCAGACACCAGCGACTGTCTCTCGGTTTCCGTCACCACGGTGGCTCTGGGCCCGGGGTGCCTGCTTCAGCCACGGTGGGCTCCGGAGATGGCGGTCTCCAAACAGACTCTGCTCTGAACCGGCCTGGGACACAGCAGTAGCTACATCACAGGTCAAGGCCACTGTTCCCTCCAGGTAAATGAGGAGAGGCTGTGGCCTAAGGTCGCATGGGGAGACTACAAGTCGCCCAGCCACCCCAATGCCTCAGTCGGGAGCAAGGGGGGAAATCTGGTTTTTCTCCCTCCTCAGGATCTGCTGGGGCGTGGAAATCCCCCAAGGGGTCCAGCAAATGTATCCTTGGGCCGAGCTGCAACAGAGCCACTTGTTTTTAGGCTTGGGGCTTCAGACAACTCACTGCCCTTAGTAAATGCGCCCCTGGATCCTGATGACCTGTGTCTACACGGCAGGAGGAAGGGGAGAAGTGAGTAGCGAGCAAGACAACGCAGTGATAAGAGGAAAAGACCAGCTAAAAGTGAATGGAGCAACAGGATGCACTTCCTCGCCCTCTAACTGACCTTCGTTCCGCAGCAGCAGACCCCGACCAGTGAAGCCACTGCACAGGGATCAGCTCTGCTCCCCAGGCTCAAGAAAGTTCAACGACTGGACTGTCTGCTGCTCTCTGCTTTGCAACATGTGTGCTGTGTCCGTGTGTATGCAGCTGTCTACCTGGGGAAGACCAGGGCAGCGAGAAGAAGCAGCATCGGTCTGGTCCACGTCTTCCAGAACCCGAGGTGTATCTAGCTTACAGAATCCTAGAGAGGGGCCTCAGGCCTGGATAGCTTTCCCCTGTCCCTGCCTCATGGGTGGGGGGCACTAAGGCCAGAAGGTAGGGCAGCCCAAAGTCCAAGGTGGGGAGGCCCAGAAGCAGCCCAAACTGCAAGGGCGACTCTTGTCTGTCACTTGCCTTATCACTGCACCTCCTGGAATCTCTTCCTCTCAGAGCACACTTGAGGGCAAAGTGCGTGTTATTAGAAAGAGGGGGTGTCACACCCATGGGCACAAAGCAATAATGGTGGAACCCCAGGCACCTACAGCAGGGGAATTGGTGAGCAACTTTGGGATGAGGGGGGACTTTCTGGCATATCTCCCGTCACACTCTGAGGGGACAACTTAGCAGGGTGGGGTCCTCTCTTTCACCTCCTCTGTGACTTCAAGGGAGTGGATGATTGGTAAATCTTGGTCCCCAGGAAACCCCAAGGCCAGGAAACAGAGAAAGAGAAAGAAAGCGATAGAAATAGTCCCAAATCAGGCTTGACCTCACGGGTCCTGCAGATCTTTGGGAAGTGACTTTGGCCAGCTTGTCAGAGTGTCTACAATATGGATTTCACCCCTCCCCACCTCTGCCCTCCCCTGCCCCCCAACCCCCACGTGGATGCCCAGGGCCAGGCCCTCATCTATTTGGGCTTCATCTCCACCCTGGAGTTGACCTCATCGGCATCCAGGTCATACTCCTCCACCTGGCCGCTGGTCCACACCTTCACTCGGTCTGTGAGGTCGCTGCTGCGTGGGGCCAGGATGAAGTCATAGATGAGCACGGCCAGGGCTCCCCCGATGAACGGCCCCACCCAGAAAACCTAGGACAGAGCAGGCAGATCAGAGGAAGTCTGGCTGGAAGGCCCTCCCCCCAGCTCCCTGCCCCATCACCCCCCGGGACGGTTTCTCTCCCACACGTGCCTGGACAGAGGCAGACAGAATGCAACCCCAGCATGCTGATTCTGGTGCCTCCCAGAACTAGCCCAAGCCAGGACCCTAGCAGCAAACATCTCCTTGCCTTGGTGTAGCCCAGGTCCGCATGGCCAGACCAGCCCTTTCTTGGGGGTGACCACTGCCCCCCTCCCCAGCTTTGCAAGAGCCCCAGAGAGTCTAGTGTGATAAAGGGTTGACCTGGAACAGAAACATGAACAGTAAGAACAGCTTTGTCCACTGAGTTCAGGGGTACCCAGGCCAAAGGCCTCCCTCCCCACAGCAGCTTTTGGAGATTGGTAGATTTCACCACACCCCCCCTTTACAGTTCAGGAAACCCAGGTATTGAGAGGCCAGCAGCCCGTCCAAGGTCAGGCTGAACAGGAAAGTGGCAGAACAGGATCTGGATGTCCCCCTCAGCCAAGCTGCTGGGATAGCCTGGGGTGGGTCCAAGCTGGGAGGACAGAGGTCTGGCCTAGGTGTGGACCCATTGGCCCCTTCATCTCAAGACTCAGTTTCCCCATTTCCTCTGCCCCGGCTATCACCCCGAGCCTCTCTGCCTGGAAGGGAGCTGCAGGGTAGGGTCGGGCTGAGCCCACCGCCACCCCCACGGGATACCTGGATTGCCTTACCCAGTGGTCCTTGAAGTTGTGCGTGATCACCGAGGAGCCGAAGGACCGGGCAGGGTTAATACCACAGCCGGTGTAGTCAATCTGGGAGCGGGAAGGGGTGAGTGGGCAGAAACCGGAGCATCCAAACACCAGAGACGGAGAAGAGAGAGAGACACAGAGAGTGAAAATACAGAAAAGAAATTGAGAGAGAGCAGAACGGTGATCATCAGACCCAGAAGGGGACCCTGACCTCAGAAGGCCGTCGGGAGTTCCCTCTGCCGCCTGTTCCTACGCAGGCCCTTGGCCCAGCCCCACAGCTGACCCCTCACTCTACGGCATGAGCCCTGTCACCGCCCACGGCCCTAAGCTTCCCACCCCACCCGGGAGGCCCCCCCACTCACCGCCAGCAGGTGTCCCAGGGCCACAGAGAAGCCGATGGCGAGGGGGCCCGAGCCGCCAAGGTCACGCCGCCTGCGGTCGGTGGTCGCCAGCACACACAGCACCAGCTGCAGGGTGCCGATGATCTCGATGCCCAGGCCTTGGCCGGAGTTCACACCAGGAGCCAGCTGGAGGAAGAGGGGTGGTGAGGCGCAGGGGCCGTGAGCAGGGCAGGCTGAGACTGTGTCCTAGGGTTCCCAGGCCAGGTCGCCAAAGGCCAGACCCTTAGCACTTTCAGACCCCTAGCTAGGACCAGAGGGGACGCAGTATCCCCATAAAGCTCAGCCCCTACTACCTGCCTTGACCTGAAGTGCTCTACCTAAAGGCCAGAGAAGCAAATGTGGGGAAGGGGTGGGAGTAAGGGAGATGCAAGGGGTGATCTACATCCAGCTACACCCAGGTCTCCATACCCTGGGGGTACATGGCCCTCGGCGAGGGGCGAGTCCCAGGCATCGGAGATGGTCAGGGATACTCTCAGGAAAAGAGAAGTAGATGGTGGGAGGACCTATCTGGAGATTTTGCTTCATACACCAAAAGTCCAGAACATTCCACTTCATCCCTTGGGGCATCTAAAACTCTCAAAACTGGGAAAGGTTTTCCTCAGTTGGCTGGCCCCAGCTCCCAGAGGCCCTCTCTTCTTCACGCCTATCTCTGTGGTGCCTCCACCCTCGGTCTCCTTCCTCACCTCTGCCTGCCCCTCCCCAGGTCAAGAGCGTCTCTCCCATCTCTTCTTGGCCCCGCCCTGCCTGTCTACCTCCTGACCTGCCCCCTCCCTCTCCCTGGCCACATCACCCCACCACCACCGTCTGGCTGCCTCGCTCCTGGGCCACTTTTAGAAACATGACTCATGGAAAAAAGAGGGAATGGGAGCTGCCATGAAGTCACAGGAACCGTCCCCGTGCAGCTGAACCAGGGAGCCCCCGCCCCAGGGAGCCCCTGTATCTCATGTGGGGGTCCCAGGGGCCAGGTGTCTCCATACAGGGAGATGGGCCCTGTCAGAAAAGGCACACTTGCAAAAATGCCCGGATGTGGCCATGCAGGCCGCCAAAGGACCACACAGACTCACAGGCAGGGCTGCTATCTCCAAAGAAGCCTGAACTTAAAGTTTCCTTCTAAAGGTGAAGGTGTCTCAAAGACTGATGGGCATTTTGCAAAATCCTAGGAAAGGGGCACTCCTCCAGAGGTTATCTCAACCTCACCCGAGGCCATCTTACAAGAACAATTCTCTTCCCGCCTTTGTGTGCAGCCCTGGATCACAGGGAAAATGACTCACATCCCCTCCCCTGGTCGCAGCCCCAGTTCTGGGTCCTTCCTGGTCGACCCCAGAGCTGTGGTCCCTCAGCCCTTGGAGCAATGCCCAGAATTCTTCCCCCTCCAAGATGGGGTTGGAGGAGTTCCCTGTGATAAGGCCCTCATTCTCTTACTTACTGGCATTGTGAATATGGCCTTTCCCCTCCCTGGCCCTCAGTTTTCCCATCTGTAAAACATCTAATTTGCCCTGCCCAATCTGAAGAGTGAGCGGAGCTTCAAGGGGAATGGCAGCTGCCTAGGGCCTTTGGAAAGACTTGCAAAGGCAGGAGGAATCAGGATGGTGGTTGTGGCTGTGTTCTGGTTCTTCGTCATCTCACCCCAAGGAATGGGTGATAGTAGAAGGGGTATGGAGATGGGCGTGAGTCCTGCCTGGGCTCCACTTAGGTGAGGCTGGTGAGGCCGGGCAGGCTTGCACCCATGTCCTCACCCTCACACCTGCTGTATCCTGCGTCTGAGTGCTTGGAGTGCTCAGGACTCCTCCCCCTGATCTCCTCTGCTCTCCAGGACCAGCCTAATTGCTGGCTGGCAGGAGTCTTGAAACCAGTACTTCCGTGCTGATGAACGCGGCCATCACTCTAAGTTGCTCCTGCCCCATACTCCCCCATTCCTACCCTGTTTCTGTCACAGACCGGGTCTATCAGAATTCATCTCCCCTGGACCTTAGCCAGGTCTGGGCATGCCAGCTCCTGCCTGCCCCACAGCACTGCTTTCCGTGCAAAGTGAGCAAGCCAGGAACCTGACACCATGCCCAGAGCTCTGACTCCACGGGAAGGGAAGGGAACAGTTGCCTGCCACAGGAGCTCCGGGATGCACCCCTTATCTGACTGTTTGGAGTCCTTAACTCAGAAAAAATAAAGGAGGGGGGTTGATATCCTGCTTCTTCCAATCCCCACCACCCCCACCACCTCCAGGAAGTACCCCCTGATTACATCAGTGAAGAGTGACTACCTCCCCCTTAACCACCAAAGAACTTGAATTATTTATATCTGGAAAAATGTGATAATTAAAATTGGGAGGTATAGTTAGAGGTCTATTGGAACTTATGTCCAGGAAACAACAGGTAAAAATTCAGAACATATGTTACTTTTCACCAACCATTAAATTTCAAACAATTGTTTACACAAGGCCAATCTCAGGTGTGGTCACTTATTGAAAAAAAAAAAATTTGTTTGCACATCCCCACATAGTTCTGCCCAGTTCAGGTCAAGGCAAAAACAACAAGAAAAGAGTAACATCAATTTTGTAAATACAGAGAGAAACAACAGAACAATCCACACATTTAATCTGAAGCACCAGAAAGATGCAATTTCTCCATTTGCATATCAAGGCAATTGAAGGTCACTCTCAAGGCCAAATTGACCTCATGACCTCAACTTCAAGACCTCATGACCTTTAAGGTTTTCTAAGACCCTGGCTGAAGTCACCACCCACCATGTGTTCACTAAGCTGCCGGCAGCTCTTACGAGGAAGTGAGCCCCCTGCCTCCTCTCTGGGCTCTCAGCACCCCTGGCCTGGGAGCATGAGACCTTCCCATCATCCTGCCCAAATCTTGGAAGGGACTCATTTTGTGGCGAGAGAATTGGTGGAGGATTCTAATTTTCTAGAACTCTCATCCTCTCTAGAGGCAGCCTGCCTGCAGGGAAGCTCTCTGGATCCAAAGCTGGCTTATTTGCCTTGCAGCTGGGAAGCCGCAGGGCACATTAGTCTGTGAGTCTTCCAGGGAAGCCTGTGAAGGAACTGTGCAGTGATGGATGAGGACACAGGGGCCCAGGGAAGAGACCATAAAGCCAGGATCCCTGCCTCAGGGTCACAGGCCAAGACACTGGTACCCACAAGCCCGGCCAAGGGGCCTGGCGGTTACCAGCCTGAACTGAGAGCTGGCAGAAGATGGCTTTATAGATGCCAGTATGCCCCTGGTGCCAGGGCTGTGCAGGTTGATCTCTCAGGGAATGAACCTCAAATCCTCCCTGCTTCCTCTGACAGGCTGGCCAAGGTGGCTTCCAAGGCCCAGCACTCCCAGCTTTGCCTCGACATGCTGGCGCCCCGCCGTTGGGGACCAACAGGCCCCAGAGCCAAACGTGGCTGTGGCTATGGGCATCTGCTCTCGAAGAACAGGAGATGAAAGGCGTCACGGCCTGTCCCACCCACCCACAACCTTCAGGACACCGTACTTGCTGTGGGGACACCGCAGGGGGCCCCCCGTGTCTCCCCTTCTTGGGCGTTCACATGTGCCTCTGACCTTGTGCTTGCCTGTGTCTTTGTGGACGGGTGCCTGCAGTGTATATGGGTAGTCACTTCTGTCCAAGCCTCAGTCCCTCCTTTTCTTTTCCATTAGACAGTAAGAGGCTTGTCATACAATAATTAAATGAAAAGTCTCAACCTGTCTGCGCCAAACAATACAGCCTAAAAATAAATAAATTACACAAAAATCGACAGGGTTACAAGGGGAATTTTATCAGAGTGAAAGAGTGAAAGATTTCAGCGGCCCTTTCTTGGAAACTGATGAAATAGAACCATCAAAAAATACTCCTAGCACAAACAGGGAGGATTTGAACCACACGATTGACAAACTTGATGGAAGGAAAATATGAAAAACTATGTCCTGAAGCCTGAGGACACTCACTCTTGTTCAGCCCACATGGACTTTCAGACGGACCGGTCACGCGCTGGCCAGATGCATCTCGGCCATCTCTGGGAACGCATCTCGCGGGTGGGTTTCTCACTGAGGGCGGCTCTGAGTAACATGTGGCCCTGGGCAGCCAGGCTCTGTGTGTGGTGGCATTTCCAGGTGTGTCACCGTGTCTCTGTGTGTTCTTCACCCACCCACAGGTGCCATGGTCAGCAGGGGTGGGGGGGGTGAAGGGAAGGAGCCCTGCTTGAGCAACAGAAGGAGCAGCAGTTCTCAAAGGGCCCTTTATTTGCTCCCAGAAACCATTTCATCTTCCTGACAAGAAACAATACACAAAGCCACAGCTTCCTCCTTTTCTCCCTCCTTCTTTTCCTTACTTCAGGGCACCCCCCAACTTCCTGCCAGGGAAGAGAAGAGGCTCCACCGACAAGTCCCCATCCCACCCCACCCCGTGAGACCCCAAGACCCGAGTAGGCCTGGGCTAGAGAATGGGTCCGTGTGCCACGAGACACCCGTGAGTGTGTGTGAGGATGCGTGTGTGCTGGTACAGCAGGAGCAGAGTGTGTTGGAGCAGCAGAAATATCAAGGGCTGGGGGCAGGAGGCTGGGCTGTGGTCTGGCCGTGCCACAATCCACTACACAGCCTCAAAAAGTCTCCACGCCTCTTGGGCCTCAGTTTCCTCATCACCAAAATGGAAGCCTTGGCTAGGGTTCTAGCCCCACATATCTCTGGAGTTCCTCCCTGCCTGCGAGAGTCCTCCTCCCCCACCCAAGATCCGTCGTCACCTGCCTGGCCAGAACGCAGTATCCAGGACTCCCTCTTCTGAACCTCCGGCCTCCACATGGCACACGGCCCGTCACAGGCCCTCGGCCCACCCTGCTGTTCCCGGCCAGATGCCTGCGGCACCGTCTCCCTGCCCGACTCCACTTGCATGCCCCTTGCAACAGGACGCTCACTGACTCACAGTGGCCACTTCCTGATTAAAAAGAAACTCCTCTTTACGCAGAGCAGATATCTGCCTCTACAGATGTCCTCATGGTGGATTTGAAGACACTAGAAGGATCGGCTAATGGGAACTGGGCATTTCCGGGCTTTGCTGCCATCTTTTCAGTTGGGGCTTTTAGCCACAGGTGTGCTTGCCCCATGGGATGACAGTTCCTTAAGTGTGAGAAGGCAGTTCCTCACTTAGCCCCTGGAGGTCACCATGGTCAAGAGACCCCTCTGGTCCCAGGGGTGATGCCTTGGCTGAAGGGGGCTGCCCATACCTACAGGCATGCAGGCTCAGCCCCCCACCATTCGGGAGATTTCAGACCACTGGTGCTTCCCGGGGGGGACAAGGACCGTGGCCCACAGCGGCTCTGCCAGCAAGAGCGCAGGACAGAAGGCACACGTGACAGGGAAGCCGTGGCTAATGCTGAAGGAACCTCTGCTGGGGGGGCCCTGGAAAAAGTGGGGGATGCTATCTGCCCTCCCAACCAGGCTGGGCATGGCACTGTCCTGTAATGCCATGAGCTAATGTCTCAAGATGTGAGGGGTCTGTACCTTGGAAGTGGCAGGGGCAAGCACAAGGCAAGTCCCCACAACTGAGTCACCCCAGCAGGCTCTGGCCCTAATCAGCGCATCACCACTCCAGATGAGGTTTCCTAGGTGAGTACTGGTTAGGACCAGGTGTCCAGGTTTGCAACATGGGGCCAGCGGGACTGCCGTAACAGGGAAACAGTCTCAGAACTTTCCATGGTGAAGGAAGTCTCCACCGCAAAGCTCCTGCCTCTCTGTGCCCTCCCCCTCATCTGCTTCTGGCTGGAAACATTAATTATATGTCCCAACTGTGGCACCACCACCCAGCCCCCAACTCCCCCCTGCCAGCTGGGCTGGGCAGGGCCTTTGGAAAACCCTGGCTTCCCTTTCTCCAGCCCACCCCCAAACTCTGGAGGAGGCAGGAGGGGCCCTCAAGCCTGGAAGCACTGAGGTACCAGAGGCCTGGGAAACCAGAGAAGGGGGGAAAGTTTAGGCCTGAGGTCAGGACCCTGGGGCAACAGATGAATCACTCCCAGGTGCTCAGGCCCTGAATTAGCAGGGCTGAGAGAAGACCCCCAAAGAAGGAGCCCTTAAGGGTTTTGGGCAGGCTCGGCTCCCAGTGCCCATTACAACAGTCAGACACTGAATCCTGAGCCCTCACCACCCTCCAGAGCCCCTCTTTCCAGCAAGACCCCGCACCCCCAGTCATATCCCAGGATTCCCAGGCCACAGTCTCCTGTTGCCCCCTTGCCTTGCTCACGTCCTCTGCCTGGAAGCCCCTTCCTGGCAGGGTGTCCACATTCAGGCTCAAGTGGCACCTCCCTGAAACCTTCCTGCCCCTCCCCGACCTCAAGGTCAGAGTTATTCTCTGACACCTCTTATCACACCTGCCTCCTGCCCCGTATCGTGGGCAGCTGTGCCAGAGCCTGGTCTTATCTTGCCCAGGACCGTGGGCTACCCAGGGCAGGGAGCTGGGTGACTCAGTCTGAAGCAGTCTCTGTCCTGTTTGCTGCATGTGTGGCAAGCCAGTCAGAGGGCAAGAGCAAAGGGCCAGCAAAGGCCAGGACTCCAGGTTCACGAGCATCTTCTTCCCATACCCAGCCACACCCTGCTAGGTCCTATAAGGTCACTGTGTGATGTCGCAGTGGCTGAGATAGGACACCGACCTGAGGCAGGGCACCAGCTAAGCCTCTCATCCTTGGTCAAATTGGGGTTTGACTCTTAAAACTAGTTGAGATCCGGCAGGCGGGAAGAAGCCCCATGTCCAATCCAGGGCGTATCCCGGTCCCTGATTCAGTGAGGAGAAAGTTGTCCTTGGGGGACACCCCCTGACTCACCCCAACCACTTCCTGCCATTTCTTTCCCTATTTTTTTGGAAGTCTCCATGACAACGACTTACTCCACCCCAGCTTGGGGCAGGGTGGAGCTTGGGACCCAAGGGACTGTGTAAGCCTCCCCCAGGGCCTGGAGGAAAAAGTGTGTCACCTGCTGTGTATACACATCCCTGCCCCTCTTGAGGCCACTTCAGATCTCAGGTCTAACGTCTGACAGGGGCTATTGGCAAGGACAACTTCTCTATTTCTCAGTCCAGAACTTGTGCTTCTGGACCTCAAACATGCACCGTGTGGGCAGGGCAATGCCCGCCTCCCTCCCAACCCCACAATGTACAGGACCTTATGTTCAGCACGGCCTGTGGGTTCCTCTTAGCAAAACCCTCCTGGGAAGGGCGATAAACTCAAGTCAACAAAGTCCTGGTGGTTTGGGTGTGGCCAAGAGATATCAAGAGACCTGGCTACCCTCTTGGAACCTCAGGGCTCGCAGTGCCAAGGAAAGTCAACAAGTTAGTAGACAACAGCACTTGAACCTAACGTGTCTGCCTCCCAGACTGGGGCTGGGCCCCCACACTAGGCTGCCCCCCTTTTCTCATTTGTAGTCTGCCCAACCCAACTATCAATATCAATATCAGGGTGACAGTGGAAAATGGAAGTCAGAGAAGAGAGGGGCGGCTGAGCAAGGTGTGCAGGTCAACATGGCACCAAAGGGGCAGGGGTGCTGCCTATCTTCCTGGTAAAGGAGGGTGGCAAGGGGGCCAGGAGGCCTGGGAGGCTTTGCCCTCCTACCCTCCCCTGCCACGCCCAGTCAAGCCCCAGTGTGCCTTGCCCCTGTGCAAAGAACACTCCCTGAGGTCACCTGGTTCTAGACCCTCTGGAAACACTGAGGCTTGGAGGGACGAGACCTGCTAGCGCATGTGCCTTACAACGTGGTCTCCACATCTTCCTGACTAAAGTCTAAACTCCAGGTTGCAGGGCTAATCTTCAATCTTGGGCCCAGTATGGCTGGCTCCACTGGGAGGCTGGCGAGGTGTCTCTGTGACACAAGAAGTGCTAATCCTCTTGTGGCAGGGTTGTGCCCGCTGCCCTCTGATGAGACCTGACTGAGCCGTGCCCAGCTGCAGCCTCACGGCCTGGATTCTGGTTGGGAAGCAGGGGTCCAGCTGCTCTCATCACCCACTGCCATCTCTGAGGGGCCCTCGGCTGGCTCCCTCACAACACCAGCCTGCCCTGCCCGAGCCCTGTCTGCTTCGTGACTCCACGTTTGATTCCTCCTCTGCTCCTTGGCCTCTCTTCCCCCGTAAGGGCACCCCTCCTCACGCCAAGCTTTAGAGGGAGTCTCAGGCCAAATTCCCCTCCCGCTGTGGCCCAAGCCAGGTCTGAGTTTGCACTTGGCTAAGGGGCTGGAAAAGCCCAGGTCCGCGACAGCAGGCAACTGCCGCCAACGGCCAATTAGCTGTGCCGAGCGGCCCGGGAGGAATTCTTTTCAGCAGCTGCCACCCAGCATCTGCTTATCATTAGTGCCCCCAGCCCAGACCCCACTTAGGCGGAACAGTGGGCACATGAAGGTACACATTTGCCCCTCCCACACACTCACACGGCCGCACATGAGCTCCTAGACACACTTTCAGAAACAGACACACGCAGGAGCGCACAGCTTGCACACCTCAGAGACCCGCGCCGGCATCCACATGCTCACACCCCAACACACCCAAACACATCCGCCACACCTCTCAGTGCCAGTGGCAAGGAGTGGAGCTCGCAGCAGGAGAGCTGTCAGCCTGCCCTCCCCCCACCCCTTGATCCAGGAAAGCCACCTGCAAAAGCACAGTGTGGCACCCCCATTCTTTGTCCGACCCCTGGGGGCGGAGGAGCAGCAGGGGCTTTTTTCTTGAAGGTAACTTGTTTGGGGACCTGTGTGAGTATGGGGGCTTCCTGGAGCTCTGGGTGGACTCCCCTCATAGCAGTCCTGTTCACACTGTTCAAAACCAGCTGCACACAGGCAGGGCAGCTGGATCCGGCTGGCTGGGGACACTGGGCAGTTTCCCCAGGGTCCAAGCTACAGGAGGAGGGAGCCAGTTGCAGAGGCAGAGCTGAGGCGTTGGGATAAGGGGGGTGGATAGCCAAAAACTACAGCATGAGGTGAGCAACTGCTAGACAAATAGCTGCGGCCCCCAGAGCTTATTCCCCACAATAGACGCCCACTGGGGACATTGGCAAGACTATTATTCTCTGGGTCTCAGCTTCCCACAATGCCTGGAAAAAAATGCTCTGGGCTGCAGGCAAGCTGAGTTCCCAGCCCAGCTCTGCGTGACCTCCAGCAACCTCTGGTTTCTCTTGGTTCCTCAGTATCCCCATCTGCACAATGGGTGGAGGATGAGACTGGGGTGACTGAACCTCGTCCAGAGTCCCCCAAGCCGGGACCAATGCACTAACCTCGTTGCGGCCAAGCGAGTTATCAGGCAGGGCGGAGGTGATGCCCGAGAGGATGGCGGTCCCGACGATGGCCCCTACGCACTGGGCAATGATGTACATGAGGGCCCGGAGGATGCTGATCTGGCAGCTGAGCAGCAGCCCCAGCGTGACGGCAGGGTTGAGGTGGGCACCGCTGATGTGGCCCACGCTCTGGGCCAGTGTTGCGATGCTCAGCCCAAAGGCCAGTGACACCTTCACATTATCCTGGGATGCACCTGCCGTCTGGTTGTTCTTCACTGGGTACTGGAAGCCCAGGGCAGAACCGATGCTGATGAAGACGAAGAGGATCATGGCCAGGAACTCGGCCACCACTGCCCTCCAAAAGAGCTTCTTCTTGAACTCGCTGGCCATGCTGGCAGGGGGCTTAGCTTGAGACCGCTGCCTGGTGCCTGACTCCCTCCAAGAGCTGAGCCACAGCCAGGGCTGGGCCTATTTATAGGGCCCAGGGGGGAAGAGAGGAGGGGGGAGCACAAAGGGAGGAAGGCCTCTCCTTGCTCCTGGCCCGCCCCACACGGCATGGGCCTCCTCTCAGCGATGGATGCAGACACAGCTCTGCTGTCCGCCTGCCAACTTTTTTCCCTTCCTCCTCTCCCCCCTCCTTCCCTCCGCCCTCAGCCCTGCCCAGCCAGAGGAGGCAGGCAGGAGGCAACCACTGCTCTAATAGGCTTTGGGAAATTCCTCCAAGTTGACCCCACTCAGGGGGCCAGAGAAATCCAGGTGTCCCCGCCCTGTGTGCAAAGCTCAGGGGGTGCCCGAGGGCAGAGCCAGGCACTCCAGATGGGGCGGGGTGAGGGGACTGGACTCGGAGGGTGGACGTTGCCCTCCCTGCAGGCAGGCACCATGATCTCGCTGGCCTGTCATCGCCATCCCACCCCTCAGCAGTGCTAGTCTGGAGTCCACAGGTCCAGCAGATCACTCGGGCAGTCTGGACCTCCTGGCCCCCCAGCCCAGGTCTGCTTTCACTTTAGGGATGTCGCAGAGCCCCCAGTCCCATGGGCCAGGCCTCATTTGAAGGGGCGCGGAGACATCAGAAGTTTGTCCCTGGACCACTCTGCCGTCAGGGCAGGCTTGAGATAAGCAAGGATGTTGGAAATGCCAGATTCCAGAGGCCCTTATGCTCTGGAACAGTATGAACCAGTGGGTTGCAGCGCAGGTGGGGAAAGACGAGGGGAGTTTAGGAACTTTCTCTCAGATGTAAGCAAGCCAGGAAGTGGACCAAGTGGCAGAATAACCTGGGGACTGGAAGCCCGGGAGGGAGGGAGAGGCAGACTGAAAGGGAAGGGGAGAGGAGACAGACAGGCAGTCATAAAGGGAAAGAAGGACAGAGTAAGAGGGGAGTCCAATCAGTGCAAAAGTGGAAGTGAAAGAGATGCATTCCCAGGCAGAGACACTGGGGTATGCAGGCCAGAGAGCGAGACAGAGCACAGAGGGAACAGATCACCTGGAGAGTAGAGCCAGGACTGATACAGACATACAAAGTGACAAGGGGGAGATGGGTGAAGAAAGTGGAGGTGGGGTACCAGACAAGCCTCCTCCAAGAAAGGGAGGGCATAAGGCTGCTCTTCAGACTGCTCTTTAGAGCTCCCTCTCTCCAGAGTCTCCACCTGTGTCTTGCACGTGCTCAGCCAGAGGTGCAAAGGCAGCCGAACAAACTGATCCAGAAGATGGATTCTGGGCAGGAGGCTGGTGAGGAAGCCCGGTCCGCCAGTCACTGCATGTTAGCCCAAACGTGTGGGCAGCGGAGCCCTGTGGGGCCCTGGGTGAGGTAGAGTCCAAGAAGGAGGGGGCCCTCTTTGGTCATCTCCTCCCACCTTCTGCCAGACCTGTCAGTCTGCCAACAACATGAGGGTTCGCATCTCCCCATTTTATAGGTGGGAAGCTGAGGCACAGTGAGAAGGACTTCTCTCAGCTCTGCAGGTGCGGGGAACAGGGCAGGAATGAGAAGAGAGGTCTTGAGTCTGCTGTACAGGGGTCATGTGTAGATGATGACACCAGCGCCCCCCTGCTGCCTGAAGCAGCACCCACCATAGCTGCCTGGCCCTGGCCATGAATGGGCCAGTGGCCACCCTGGCGTTTGCTGGGACCAGGGGTCAACCAGGGGTGGAGGTGTGGGGAGCTGTGTCCACCAAACTGCACCAAGCGCCTGTGAGGAGAGGAGGGAGTGGGCGTGAGGCCGGAGGCAGCCTGGAGGCGAGTAGCCGGAGGTAATTGGTGCTTTATTAACCGTTCAAGAAAGGGAGCCGGCCCCACTGGGCCACTCCCCAGAACCTCCTCCACATCCTTTCCCCTTGAACAACCCTGGCCCGGTTCTCCGAGCCCCAGGAGGCTCCCTCTCACCATGGGCCTGGACCCATGGCTTGGTGGTGATAATGACCCACAGTGACAGGTTTTCTGGTCAGTTCTGGGGCCTTCCACTACTATCGCAGGACCGGAACTTCCCCTCACCCAGAATTCAGAGGGCAGCACTGGGTTCCCTCAGACCAGGACGTGAAGCGGGACTGGAGTTCCCCGCAGGCCAGGGTCTCTGGCACGGGACCATATCCTTGTGGGCAGAGCTTCCAGGTCCACGGAGGGAAACACTCACCAGCCTCCTTCCTGCTTGACTTCCAGACGCAGTCAGGCCCGCATCTGCCCTTGTCCTCTGCCTGATGCAGAGTTCTGACACCGGCAGTACTGGGACCAGCCTCGGGGGGCTTCAGGAAGGCAGCCAGGGACTGACCCTGGGCCAGCAGGGTTCCGGGACACAATGCTATGAGTTTACAGCACCACAGAGAAAGGACTTGGGACCTAATTTATCCAGCAAATATTTCCTTAGCACACGTTTTATGCCAAATGCCATTCAGGGCTGGGAAGACAGCTGCGAGCCACACAGCTTAGCTCCTTGTCCTCCCGAAGCGTGCAGTCTAGCACGTGAGTCTGCGGGCCCTTTGTGGGTGCTCTGGGGATAGGCACCCACTGAGCATGTGAGTGTGGAGGACACGTGCATGTTTCCACTGAGGGAAACACTCGCGAGCCCCCTTCCTCCCTGGCTTTCAGGGCAACTTAGGCGCCCACTGGTCTCAGGGTGATAGGAGGGCCCTCAGGGCAACCCCTCCCACCCTCTGCAGCTCCAGCTCCCACCCCACGCTCGCAGGCCCCTGCCCGAACCCCACTATCATAGCCCTATTGCCTGGGAAGAAGGCATCGCCATACCAAGAGGCGCCATCAGGATATAGACAAAATGAGGCCAACCTCATTCCCCAGTCCTCTCCCATAATGCAAAGTGGTCTCTGAGACCACAACCCGACCATTTCAATGGGAAAGAGGGAAGGTCTACCACTGAAGCCCCAAGCCCAGGAAGCCCCAAACTCCTCCACCTCCTTTCCCCTGGTCTGCCACTTACTCAGGCCAGTCAGGGAAGGAAGGAAGGAAACAGTCTCTGCTTGTGAACCCATTTTCACCACCACCCTGGGAAACTCAGATACTAAGTGATTTGCCAAGGAACCACAGAGGTGGGGTTAGAACCCCAGAAGCCCTAGTTCCCAGAGCCCAAGTCTGGCTTTCTGCCTGCCTGTCAGAAGGCGTCCCTGAGGGACCTGATCACCAGGTGAAAATCCCAATTCTGCTGGCCTGGGAACAAGTACAAGGGCTAAGGGGGCAAGGGCCCAGGGGTGGGCAAGGGGTGGAAAGGAGGGGACTCCCTCCAACTTTCCTGCATAATAGAGTGGGGGGGGGTACATGGGGAAAGAATGATCAGGCTGAGAGTGGGACCACCGAAAGCTGGAGGCGGCCAGAAGCACCCCTGTGGCCCGACTAGCTGGCGATCCCAGGCTCTGAGGAAGGGCCCGCCCCTCCCCGCTCCTCCCCCAATGTGACCTGACTTGGTGGGCTCCGATCCCTCATGGCAAGGGCCCAGACGCCAGCACTCCCAGGCCTGAGCCAGGCTAAATAAGGGGGGCTGTCTCCTCCACCCACCCCACCCACCCCCTCTCCCAGCTTCTGAGCCCTGGAGCAACGGTTTCAGTAAATGCTTTTCCACATGTGCCTTCTTCCTGCTATGCCCACGAGGCCTGCATGCTGGTCTGAGTTGGCTGTTCCCAGAATAATCTGGGCTTTTCCCCACTGGGATCCAGTGGGAGACCTCAGGCTTTGCCCAGAGGTGGACACACAGAGCCTCAGATGCTGACGAAGGATCCAGACTTCAGACTGTGGGATGAGGATACCCGTGGGTGTGGCCACACAGCTGCTCTCTTAGCCAGAAGCTGCTGTGTGGCACAGAACAGGAGTGAGGGGAACGAGCCCTCCTCCCAGGCTGGGCAGGGATTTTCCCCTTAGGCCGTATTATAGAAAACAATGACTTCACTCCCTGAGGAGGCCCACTGTGTTGGGAGGGGACCGAGACGGCAGACTGGCCACCACCATCCAGTTACCCTCAGCTCTCCAGCAACTTGGATGCATCTTCCAGAACTGCTCACGCTTGCCTGAATTGAGCCATGTGACAGCAGTGATGGAGGGAGGGAAGACAGGACGAAATCCCTGAGGGTCCTGGAGATAAGTGCTGAAAATCAGAGATCCCCCTCTCCCTGGGAGGGGATATCTCCCAGCCCTGCCCCTCAACCCTCCCTTGACCTCGATGGAGGACCTGCAGTGTGGCTTTTGGCTGCCCAGATGGCACTGTCTCCAGAAAGTCAGGAGGTATTTGCAACCAGTGTGGACTTATCCTTCGAGTGGCACGGGGCCCCTTGGAGCCTGGGGTGTAAAGGAGGGACCCTGCCCGAACACAGGAACCAAAGAGGAGACGGGATATCAAATGCCTTGGCTCAGTCTTTAAGGCTCTCTACTCACCACTGCAAATGGCCCTGGCACCAACCCTGCCCAGCTGAGACAAGGGCCCTAGTTCCTCTACCACCCAACTCACCATCCTGTTTGCAGTCTTTCTTCTTCCTCCTTCCATGCTAGTTGCACCAGCCTCCCCTGACTGCCTTTTCCATGGTAGCACCTACAATCAGGACCCAGAGCTCACTCCAGCCTCTGCTCTTCCTCTTCCCTCATTGCCTTGTGGGGTAACACCAGGGTCTTCTTACTCCTTCCCCATCCACCACCGCCTGAGGGAGCAGAGCTGAGCACAGAGCTGGCCGTGCTGGGAGGACCAGGAGCATCTGCTCTCTCCTCATCCCCGGAGACAGGACACTCACCTCTCAAGCCATGTGAATTCCTCCCTGTCCGAGAGAGAACTGCTGGCCATTTATGCGTCACATGATCCCCCTTAAATCAAAACCGGATTTAGCTGGTCGCCAGTGATTCACCAGAGAAACAACTCAGTAATTTTCTGAGCTACTGCCCCCTTTCACTTCTGCCCTTACCCTCATCCTGGCTTGCCCCAAGCAAATTGTGGCTTTTGTCTGGGGTGGTGGGAGGTGATTCCAGAAATTTCTGTTTTGATATTTTTACCATCCACTCAACAACAGCCCCCCGATCTGATACCACAGAGGAGCCAGGGAGACAGGATGGCATAGTTCTCCAATTTGAGCTGGGGTCTATGAGAATTTGACCGCTGTGTCCAGGGTGGGGGACATAGATTCAAGAGTAGGGCTGGACTCCCAGGCCTGAGAGAAGACTACAGCTCCCACCCAGCCTCCCCTCCATCCTGCCCAGGATTCCAGAACGCCACTTTTCCCAGCCCTGCCCTGCAGGCGAGGAAGCCCAGCTGGCCAAGGAGGGCGGCATCCCTCACTTTGAGAACACGCTGGTGGTGGCATTTGTGTAGGACTGCCAGCCACACCCTTGGCAGGGCAGAGGACAACAGAGCGGTCTCCATGCGGTAGGTCCCTAAAAGGAAAGTTGTCATGTGGGTAAGTGGCTTCCTTATATTTCCTCGCTGCCAGCACACACACAGCATTTCCCTTGTCCCCTGGGCCGAGCTGTCACTGCAGCTTCCAGCTCGCTCTACTCTCCAAACCCCTCACCCCTCCCGCCCTGGACCCACAAAAATCTCCTATTTTTGAGTTGTTAGAGGATAAGGCATTAAGATCGAGAGATGGGAGTTAGTAACAATGGATCTGATGCCTTCATTTTACACATGGGGAAACTGAAGCTCAGAGAGATGAGTTGGCGTGCCTGAATTGGAGGGGGGTGTCCTCAGCGGGGAGGTGACCTCTGGTGGGTCAAAGCGGATCCAGGACTAATGCTTGGGTCTGCTGGTTCCCGCCGCTACACCCAGCCTCTTCTACTTCCCATCTGTGCAGGACCAGAGGCCACTGGGGGCTCCTCAAGGACTCAAATATGTCTTCCCTGGAACGTGTTTTTAGTTTAGGAGGAATCTGGCAGCCAGAAACTATCTATCCCCTCACCACCCCACCCCACCCCCAGGACCTGACATTTTGTGTCCCGGCGCAGGGTCCAGACAGTATAGAGCCACTTGAGACCCCCACCAACGCTGCAACCCTGAGGCATCTTCAGTCCTGGCTTTTGGTGTCCTGCTTACCTTCGGAGCTTTTTCATGACCCCCAACCCCTGCCCCTCCCCCCCTCACCTGTGGCAAATACCCCAGAGGGGCATCCAGGTGCTCACAGGCAGGGACTTGGGGCTCTCCGCTTTCTCTGCTCCCAGCCCAGCCCCTCCCTTGCATGCCCCCACCCCACCCCCATCCCGCCTGGCTTCACTGGCCTCCTGTGGGCCCCCGCTCCCTGCTCCGGCTGCTCCTGGGCCTCGCATGAGTGCTGGGTGGCCTTGCTGCTCCGGGCCTAGTTGCTGGGACAAGCTGGGCACTCTGCAGGGCTAAAGCCTTGCTGGCTTCTTTAGTATTTCCTAAACACAATGCCCAAGTGGGATCCAGCAGCAGAGCCGGTGCCCACTCAGGGGCAACCTCACGCTCCCTCCAGGCCCTCAGACAGGAGTGCTTAGACGCAGGAGGCAGCGGAGCCCTAGGCAACCCTCTTCATCATGCTCACAGCTGTTTGCAGAGCTCGCCGCCACCACTGAAACATTCCTCTTACAAACAGTCATGGCATCCTTTTTATGGAAGAAGGGGCCCAGGAAAGCATAGGTGCAGGGCACACCGTCTTGGTCACCACCGCCGTGCCGGCTGGCAGGGCACAGAGCAGGCTGGAGTTGCGCACCCTCCGACGTGCTCACACTCACCCTCTAACAAGCAAGGCGTCTGCTCTCCATCCTGAGTCCTCCACCTCTCTTGGCCGCCGGCCGGGTCACACCTGGCCAGGTGACCGCAATGTGGCCTCCTCCCCTCACAGTGCGTGGGCTTGCATACACGCATGTGCACATGGCCACACCTGCACACACAGAGGGGTACGTGTGTGTGCCCCTTCAAACGCTCAGGGCAGTGGCCCCCTGTGCTGCGCCTCATGCAGGAACCTCCCTCACCTTCCCTCTTTATCGTGGAGCTGAACTGGTCGAGGGGGGAGCGGGGCTGGGAAGATTGGCAAACGTCTCCCTACCTGCACGGCCTCATAGGCCCCCCATGGCTATGTGAAGCCTAGTCTCTGTGCGTGTCCAGACGGCACCCCTACAGGGGTGGAGAGGGCTGGATCTGCCCCGGGTCTCTGCCCACAGCCAGGGGGGGTGCAGTGTGCAAGGCAGTTCAGGGGCATCCACAAGCCCCAAGCCAGGGTCAGGAGGACGTGCTGGGCCCCACACAGCTGTGACAAGCAGGCCATCTTTGGGGACACCTCCTTCACTTGATGTCTTCCTAAGATGCCATGATGCTGTCAGCTGGTGTTGGCGGAGGAGAGTCTAGCGGGGTGGGAGGGAGGGGGAGGAAGGGTGGGCAGGGCCTGCCCTTGTCTCCATTCACCGGAGACCCCTCCCCTGTGGTCCGGTCTGGGGATTCTATTCATGTGAAGCCAACATTCCTGGAGCCCACAGGGCCCGCAAGATCATCTCACACAGCAGATCGCTGTCTTGCCTAATGAGAAAATGATGACATGGCCCCTGCCCTGGGCTCCGGCCCCCAGCCCCCAGCCCCCAGCTCTGGTTGAGCTGCCCAGACATACCACCTCCTTTGTGCTGTTGTTCTACAGCCATGCCCGCCAGTCCTGGGACGTCAACTCATAGGGACCCCATGTCACCCCCACCAGGGCCATCCTGTCACTGGGGTTGAGCACCCCTGAACTCCCAGCGTATCAGGCCATTAGGATAGGAGGGCCTTCAGTCATTCAGATCTTATTGCACAAAGGTAAACAGAGGCAGTAGGCTGAAGAGGCTTCCCCAATGTACAGAGTGAATCATCAGTACACATTCAGCATGGCACTGGGGCCCAGGAAGGATTTGCTGCATGATGGAGGCAGGCTCGGGGCCCACCCACACTTCCTCCCTGCGTAACCCCCCACTCTAGCTGTTATCACAAGGTCCATTGGAGAGCCAGGGCTGGAAGAGTTGGGCTGCAGTATCAGGAAGGCCAAGTCCCCTCACATCAATCCAGCCTCTACACAGGCCAGGCCCAAGCCAGAAACAGGGAAATACAGTGTTGGCAGCAGCTGGGGGCAGGTGAGAATCCTCCCCCAAGCCCTCCAAGTTTGAGAGTCGGAAGCCCTGGACCTGACCATTTTTAGAACCAGGTGGGTAAGTGGAACCTTCCAGGGCTGCATCAGACGCCAGTCCACCTCATCCCCAGTCTGCCAATCTGAGGATAAGTGGGCAGGCAGAGGAGGAAACCCAAGCTCCGGGTTTCCAGGTTTCTGGTTGGAAAACCCAGGCTCATAAACACAAAGCAGTCAGAAAAGAGCCCAGAGTCAGGTTAGGAGCTGGAGGGAAGTGAATGATCAGTAAGGGCAAGAGAAGTCAGAGAAGCCTTCCTGGAGGAAGCAGCACTTTGAATCACAGGATCTCAGGATCTGAAGGGATCACAGACTTCCTGAAACTGCACGACATCAGAATCAGGAAGCTCCTTGAAACCTTCACTGCCAGAGGTTCTGACCCCCTCCATAGCTACTTATCCCACTGGGACCTTGCCTCTCCTCATCATGGGACAGTTCATTGGTAAGATAGTTGTCCTGCTGTGTCACTTCCCAGCAATGCTGCCTACCACCTTTCCCAGCACCATCCTTCAGGGCCCACCAAGAGACAGCTCTTTGGAGCAGAAACAAGGACACAAGGATTCATTTACCTGTGGTTGCCATTTCTCAGGAGCTCTGTGTTCCTGTCTCATCCTGGCAGCAGTATGGGGCCTGGGCTGGGCCGTCACACCACGGCAGTCCCATTGCCACAGGAGTGGCCAGGAGCAGCTACTGCAGAGAACCCAGCACCATAGAAGAATGGCCTCGGTCCATGAAGGAGCAGTCTGCTCAAAGAGACCCTGTTTTGGGATACATACCCCTACTTGCTTCATACCTTGCACGCAACAATAGAGGTGAGGGCTCCCACCCCGTACCCCTCAGTGACCTGACCCCACCAGAGGGCGGAACTAAGGGGCAAAATCAAAGGCAGGACTGATTTGGATGGGTTGAGATCAGGCCTGGCCAGGGTTGGGTTGAGGTAGGGAAATCAGGATAGGGGAGGGGAGACTCATTACAGGTCTTATATCAAGAGCTTTTTATATCTTTTCCAAAACCTTTGAGGATTCCATCAGTGCTTCTCAGACTTTAATGTGACAATGAATCCCCTAGGGATCTTGTTAAAATGCAACTTCATATTCAGTAGATCTAGGTAAGGCCTAACATCCTGAATTTCTATCAAGCTGCCAGGTGATGCCAATGTTGTTGGTTTCAGGAGCATTTTGAGCAGCAAAGAACTGAACTACAAAAAAAATCCCTGCTCAGTCTAGTTAAAATAAAGCTATAGAGAGGGAGGAGGCTTCTTATGAGCCCAAAGTGGGATTGCAATCGAGTATCACTTTCCTGGAGTGAGTTTCCTGGAAGCCATGTCAAGAAAGGAAAGAAGTGCTACCAACTCTTCTATAACAGAATAGTTTCTTATCCTGGAAAGAAAGTTCTCATCTTGGTTCTGTCTATCCAAAGAACTGATCAAACAGATCTTTCTATCGGGATATTTGAGATGCGGGTTGTATTTTAGGGGTACTGTAGGTCTTTCTGTGAGAAGAACTGAGCCTGGTTATCCCTACAGGGTAATAGGGATGCAGAGTCACAGCTTAGATAATAAAGTGCTCCTGGAGTCTGGCCTGGGTCAGTGCCATGGTCAAAACCCATAGGAGACCATCCTTCCACCACACACTCACTCAGACACCAGTTGGGTCAAGTGCCCTTGATGACAGAGGGAGCTCTGGAGCTCTGATGCTCTACCATGCAGCCCCAGGTGCTCAGGAGAGAGCAGTGAGGCCCCTGCTGGAGCCACAGGAAGGGGCGAGGTGGATCTGTGGGCAACGGAAGAGCCCCACCTCTTCCCAGTAATCACGAAAGGCTTCCTGGAGGAGAAGGCATGGCAGACAGATTTGTTTATGTAAAGGAAGGGAGGTGGTTTGGGGAAAGGAAGGTCCAAACAGAAAGAGGGGTGGAATGGGTGGGCTTCCAGTCACAGCAAGGGTTGAGGGAGGCTCCCTCTCTGCCCCTCTCATTGCTGGCTCAAACCCTTAGAGAGGGGCTGGTGGAGGTGAGGTGGCGCATGGCCACCCCCGCACCTAAGAAGTCCCGTGTGAGTCTATCTTCTCTTCACAGACTGAATCTCTGCTTCCCACTCTGGCTTGGTTCAGAGGAGGCAGCTGGGGCCCTGCCTGCCTCAGGGTGAACCCAGGCTGCGGATACAGAGGCTCTGCCCTCAGAGAGTCCCACACCCTGGGACTAGGTGAGAAGTCCAACAATTCAGCTTCTGAACATGACTGCGAATGTAGCCACGCACGGGCCAAGGAAGAGGAGAGGCCCGTGACCCCCAGGAAGTCACTGCCCCGTGGAGGTTCTTCACTGGTAAAAAAGGTATGTTGCTATGAAGGGTCAACTTGAGTGGCCTTGAGCTTCACCTCGGCCCAAAGGGGGTCAGTGAGAACACAACCAGGTCCCGTGGGCTCTGGGTTCTCAGCCTTCCTCACTCACTCCTTTTGGGGTGACCTAGGACACACCCTCTCTTCCCAGCCTCTTTTGTGATGAAAGGGTCATACAGAACCCTGATGACTTTCCAGAAAAGGAAATGGAAAATCCTTAGACAAATAAACCCAAGGTGTGTCTGCATTTGTAGGGAAGAAGGAACAAAAGCACTTGCCATTTTCTATGATTGCCAAAGCCATTGGGGACTGAGGGCTGGGGGTGATAGGAAGTGGGGTTTGCAGGAGACGCTGGGGCTGGATGGCTGCTCTCGCCTTGGCTCACGGGGGCTGGCAGGGGCTCTGACCCATCCTTCTTTCCGGGCTGGCTATTGTAGGGGAGAGGCCTGAATTAAAGGAAAGGCTGGGCTCCCACACAATAGCTCGCAGGTCTAGAAACCAGGACACTTGCACATATTTCCAGAGCCCCCAAAGTCTCAGGCCTGGGCTGGCAACCAAGGAGGAAGTTAAGGAAGATAGGAGAGGAGGGGTTTCAGGAAGTCCCACCCCCTCCTTTGCTTGGGGACCTTCCGGCCAGCAGGGGAACAAGGAGGAAGAACTGGCATCTGCGGACTGCTGAGTGGCGAGGGCCTTGGCGCTCTGAGACGCCGTTCTCTTACCTGGAAATGGGGGGGAGGTGTTGAATGAGACCCCTTGGCAGCTGCACCGGTGCTGCAACTGGAGCCTTCAGTCTGCTACCTGGGAGTGGACACTAAAGAGAATGTGGGCCCAGCTGCATAGGGCCACCTTGTTCAATCACCCCACTTTATAAATGGGAGACCAAAGCCCAGAGTGGAGACAGAAGGCCTTAGTGGGGGAAACAAAGACAAAGTCATTTATCCACGCAGCCTAAGCAGCTCTGGGGCCTGATAAGAGACCAGGAAAGAAGGAATGCCAATTTATGTGTGGGGTAGGGTGGAAAGGCCAGGGGGCAAGGGCCTGACCTCTAGGGGTCAGTCTACATGGTAAGGTCCTGTTGACCTCATTGTGTCTTAGCATTCCACATTCATACTTCTTGACTCTCAGCGAGTTAGGTTACCCCCAATTCCTGCTCCCTCCCCTCCAGTTCCCTTACAAGAGCCAACTTCAGCAAGGCACAGGCTGGGCAGCAGCCCAGTTCCAAGCACTGTGCACTTACTCCTCACACCAACATTAAGAGGTACCAGATATGATTGTTCCCATTTTACAGATAGGGAAACTGAGGCTCAGAAAGGGTTTTCTTTTGTTTGTTTCATAACTATGGTGGCCCAGCTGAGATGTTGGAGTTAGACTAAATCTGGGTCATCCAAGTCCAGGTATGAGCTGAAAGTCACTCAGTCAATCTGCCCAGGCACCCGCCTCAGAGTGCATGCCCCAGGGACCTCCAAAACCCAGAGCAAACAGCAGTGGACACACCTGGACCCTCCTTATTTACAAATCCAGGTGGGCCCCAGAGCAGGGGCTGGCCGCTCTGTTGGCCTGCCTGCCTGCCTGCTCTCAGAAGAGGAGACGCTTCCATGATGCCGGGTGACACACCAAATGGCCAGAGCTGAGGTTCCCAAACTGAAAACACCAGCAGGACACTGGGGTCCAATCTCCCCAGCCCCCACAGGCAGAGGCTCTACCTGAGGTCACTGAGGGACTATGAGCCATCCTGCCAGCCTGCCTCTCTCCCACCCCGCACTCAGAGGCAGTGAGGCCCAGGGGAACCAGCCGTCCCGTCCAACTGGCCCAAGGTCACCAACCGCTTCAAAAACAATGGGCAGTGTGTCCAGCCGTGGCTGGGGCCAGAACAAAGGTCTGGGCACTTCCTCACATTGAGGCCCCCTCCTTTATGATCTGCCAAGGCAGGGGATGGAGGAAGCCTTCATCAGGAGGTAGGGATGTTTTGCAGACTGTTCCCAGGAGAGCTGGGAGCCAGTGCCAACAGGGGAGCAGACAGAAGGGACAGGGAGGCTGGCTGCTCAAGGCTGAGATTGGCCTGCCAGGAAGCAGGGGACAGAGGTGCCTTGACTCCAGGTCCAATTCCCACCCCCCAAGTTTCCCAGCTGAATCACTAAAAGGCAAGGTACCTCCCACCTGCGCCTCCCCTCACAGCCCTGGATGAGAAGTTGGCATCTTCCCTCCGATCCACACCTTCTAGGTGGGTTGTAGTGTGAGCCTCCAAAAACAGCTCGGGGTTGTAGTGTGAGCCTCCAAAAACAGCTCGGAGCAACACGATCTAAACCCCCCCCTCCATGACTCCCCAGCCCTTACAGGAGGAAGCTCAATCCCCTTCACTGAGGATTCAAAGCCCTTCAGGATCCAGCCGAATAACCTCAAGCTTCTCGCCACCCCAGACTCCCCAGGCTCCTCCTCCCTGATACCTCTGCCCCTGCCTATCTCACCTGCAATGCCTCCGCCCTCCTCCACTCCTCCCCTCCTCCTTCATCCTCCCACTCTCTGCTCCAGCCCATGCAGTCTCTCCTCCTCTGAGCTTTATGTCCCCAATAAAACCTAAAAGGGATCCAAGCCCAGGAGTTTGGAGTATAGGGTGAAAGGAGATTGGCTGATAGTAGAACAATCCTTCCATAGACTTCCTTAGGCTGTGTACACACTTGTGCTGAGGTCATTATTAATAGCACCCCTCAACTTCAGTCCCTGTGCCAGGGCAGGGGAAGGGCAGACAAGGCGGAGGGGCAGGGCTCAGGGAGGTTCTGACAGCCTGAGAGTGCAAGGCTGGACAGCCAGCAGGGCACAGAGAGGTGGGTGCTTATCACCCATGGCACCTCTGCAGTGAGGCAGGACTTTGCTGAACCCCACAGATGTCAGCAGGTCTTAAGACAGAAAATTCCAGATAAGCACTCAGGATGGCTTTATCAGAGGGTACAGGAAAGGCGCCAGTTTTAATCTTAAAACCACACCCAGAATCAACGGTTTAGAGACGGCAGGCAGCACGTCCCCACCCAACACCAGTGACGGGGCTTTGTGCCAGGAGATGGGGCAGGGCGTGGGGCACAGGTGTGGCTGGGGCGGAGCTTCATCAAAGAGAGACTGAACCTTGGGTTTCAGTCCCCCAGTGGACAGGTTCAGGGGGTGTGGAAAGGAAGACAAGGAGCTCCAGGCCCAGGAACAAGGAGAAAGTGTGCAATCTAGAGGGTGTGTGTGTGTGTGTGTGTGTGTGTGTGTGTGTGTGTGTGTGTGACACATGTGGGAATAGGGAAACCTGTGATTGGATGACCAACACCCATTGACTGGAATAGAACCTGGACTTATGAGAGAGATGATCAAGACCTGAGGACTTTCAGAAGGTGGAGCCTTTGCTTTCAGCTGGGTAATCTTGGAGGACATCCTAGAGGAGGGGTCCTGGTGATGGGCTTTGAGGAATGGGTAGGATTCAGCTGATGGACAAAGAAAGCCAGAGGACAGGGGCCCAAGTACAGCAGAGAGCACCAGGGAAGGCTTCAGACAGCAACATTTTCATTGGGGAAGTAGCTGCTATCATCAAGACTGGGTGGAATGTGGAGCTGGAGAAGGGAGCAGGAGGGGAGGTAGAACAAGAGGCAGTTTGGAATCATCCTCTTCAGCCCCCATTAAGATGTAGTCCCTTCATCCCCCAAATCACCTAGAGGCCTTGTCTCCCAAAGAACCAATGAAGGAGAAATGTCCCAGGAGGAATCTTAACTAAGTTCATTACCTGAGCTTCAGTTTCCTCATCTGTAAAGAGAAGGCCTTCAGTGGCTTCCCTCGCAGGATAGTGGCATGATGCCCCATGATCTGGAAATGGCACGAGAGGAGGGGTGGGAAAAGCCAACCCTGGCTACCCTCTCCACCACACCCCCAAGCGGGGGTGAGCCCTCTCTTGTGCAGAGCTGGAGCAGACCCTCAGCAGTGTGCAGGCCCTGGCAGTGTGCCACCTTGACCCACGGACAGCCTGCCTGCCCACTGGCCCGCCCACCTGCAGCCCACCCCTTGTCTAGCATTAAGCAATCTCCATTATCGCGAATGCCTGGCATTTTTGCCTGGTAATTATGGCTCCCACAGCCCTATGAGGATTAGGGCATGCTTAGAGAGTAGGGAGGACTCTGTTGGGTGGGGAGAAATACCTGCAAATAGACCTGGCAGCCTGGTTGCCTCCTGCAAGTTTCAGGACCTGGGAAGGACGCAGTGGCTAGCGAGGACCGCCCATGGAGCTTCTGTGGCAAAGGCCATCAGTCTTTCACCTCCAGCCTCTCCTCTCCTCTCCACCATGACTGTCTTTCAGGGAGCATCTTGTAGACCCTCCTGCGCTCCTGCCGCTGCCCCACACACATTTCCCTGCCTCAGAGAGTGAGGCAGAGCTCTGAGCTCTGAGCAGCCCTTGTCCCAGGCCAAGCAGTGAAAACCGTCACTGCTCTGGAGCCTAATGCTCCATGCTCAGTCGTCCCCCGGGAGACCTAGAGACCTCATGGATGTTCACGGCCTCTTAGCTCTCACTGTTCCTTCCATCTGGGATGAACTTCTATCTAATTCTCTACTTGCCAAAACCCAGCCTGTCCTTCGAGGCCCAGGTGAGATGTCACAGCCTCCACGGAGCCTCTGCGAGCCCCTCCTGGAAACATGAACAGCAAAGGAGCATCAAATGCCCATGACGCACGTCTTCTACATGCTTTACAGCACACTGCCTCACCCAGCCCTAGCAGGTGGCCACTTTGCGGTTGAGAAAACTGAGCCCCGGGGAGCTCACACAAGCAAGAAGCAGAGTCAGGACTCAGCTCGGGCCCTCTGGTCCCGAGGGGCCCCTCCCTCAGCGCGCGACACCGACACCCCTCCTGCAGGCTCCTCAGGGCTGCCTGGGCTTCTGCCACAGCCTCCCTATAAAACAGCAAGCTGCAGAGCTTTTCAAACTTCAACCCATTCACCAAAGGGTTCTATTAAAATGCATATCCTGACTCAGCAGGGCTGAGGTGGGGCCTGGGGGTCTGCTTTTTAAAGACAACCTCAGGTGTGGCCAAGCTACAGGCCTAAGCACGCATGCTGGGTAGGGAGGCTAGGGTTTCGGATAGCACAGGAAAGTCCTCCTGTTGTCGCGGAGGCTTGGCAGATTGATGGCCGGTGGGAGCCACTCTAAGCCTGGCCTTCCCAGCCCCCACCCTTCAGGAGCTGGGGTCACAGCCGCCCTCTTTGACCTCTAGTGCTCCAGATGGGCTGGGCCTGCTCTGACTTCCCTTCCAGCTCAGACACAGTGACACAGGGGGCAGCCAGGGGGCTCTGGAGGCACCCTCCTTAAGATATTCCCCAACGTTCCTCCAAGATCTGGCTCCTCGCTACCCCCAGGGAATTCTTGCAGTTCTTCTGGAAACTTCTTTCCTGACCTGTGCAGTCCCATTAGAACTTACAGAGAGTGGTAAAGATGGCTCTGCTAACATTGACGCATCATCACCCACAGAGGAGGCTTGAAAAGTTCTGGGCCAACAGCTCCTGAGGACTTCTTCGAAGAGAAGCATCAGCGTGCTGAGACCCCCTTCCCCACACCATGGGGTGAGAGGGAGTTGTCTCTCCTCTGGGGGAAGGTTTCATGAAAATGGCTTGAAAGCACGCTATATGGGCCTGTGGGGGGGCTCACTTGCCGGGCTCGCCTGGACTTCTGCCTGGAAATGCTGAGATGTCACTGCTTCGGATGGGCTGCTAAGCAAACAGACAGGCTGCGGTGGGCAAGATCTGAACCCCATAATGTGAGGGGCAAAGATGTGTTCCATGGTTCAAATGTGGATCCTGCAAAAGTAAGACTTAGAAAATGGGAAGAGGGGGGATGGCTCTGCCAGACATGGGGGCAGGCCAGGGCCGGGGCCCAGCCCAGCAGTGACCTTGTTACCTGACCCAGGAGACATCCCTAGGGATGGAGGTCCTCACGTAAGAGCGGGATGAGGGGGCTCCCCTTTGATGAGTGTGGAGTCAAGTCTTACATTAAGTAGTCTTGCCACTCATACTGTGCAAGAGTAGTGGAACTGGTCTTCTCCTTCATCCAGAGGCTAAGGAGCAGTTAAGAGAAAGACAGAATTCAATGGGAAATATTAAGAATAAAGCTACTTTCTGCTTGCACCTTACTGAGGGGTGCTTGCTCAATAAGCCAGTCCCCCTGGATGGCGTAGCCACTCCAGTTCAGCCCTGGGGAGGTCACTCAACTCTAGGACATGGTTCTTAACCTTTCTGGGGCAAAATAGGAGGGGCATTTTTCTAAATTTTAGGCCACAGGGAAGGATATAGACCCTCTTCCCAGAAAATTACACACAAGAACTTGCTCACAAAGGTTTCCATGTGATCTGAAGCCTACCACGGTCTCCCTAGCGAACACGCACCACTCGGGTTGGAGACCACCACCCATGCAAAGGGGCATTGGCTGTGTCTTGCTCTTGCGGGCTTGGCAGCTGGACCCTGGCTTCTTCCTTGCTTCTGGGCTGGGAGAGAGTGGTGCAGGGCTTTGCTCCTCTTCCATCCCAGGAAACCCCACATAAGGGGCGTCAAACTGCACATGTAACTGTGACTTATCTTCTAGAAAAGTGCTTTTGTAATTTGTTGGAACTGTTCTGCTCAAGCAAAGCTGAGAATATTTTGATTTCTGCAGCTCTGCCAATGGGACACTGGTCAGGAGGTTAAGTGAGTTTCATTGAAAAGACACACTTGTCCTCTCTGGGCTGATAAACAAGGCTGCCGCAGGGAAACCGACTTCCTCTGCCCAGGCACTGGACTGAAGGGGCCTGTCCCCAGCCAAGGAAAACAAATGTATAAACATTGCAGGGACATATAGGAAGCATTTCTGCGGGGCACCCGCTGTGAATGACCACTGGAGTTTACATAGCAAATCCCGCGGGGCCTCCGCACAGCCAGGACACAACCTCTCACTTCCCCCACGGCTTCTCCCTGCCTCTCAGGACTACTACTCCTGAGTGCCCAGTCCACAAGAGCACAAAACAGGCTGTTAGTTATCACCATCAAATGCCAGTTTTGGCTTGGCATGCTTGGCACCTAAGGAGGAGTCTCCTTTTAGCCAGAACTGTAGAAAGATCACAGTCCCCAGTGCTTGCTTTCTGAGCCGAGAGGAAGGAGGCCGGGCCAGGCTGCGCCCCGGCCAGGACAGACAAGGCAGGGCGGGTGCGTAAACACCCACCTTTGCAGGCCCCACGCAGAGCAGCTGCCCAGGCACCCGCAGAACCCGGCAGGATGGCACAAGGCGGGCTCCTGAGGACTCTGCCCTGTGTCTCTCATAGCTGCTCATGTGGCAGCCTCGTGACAGAGGCTCCTCCAGTGGGTGCTCTGCTCCTGGGCACCCGCACCCAGCCGCGTTGGAGGGAGCCATTGCAGAGCTGTCCTTAACTTTGTTTTCAACCCAACTTGGACACTCCTCTGCCAGCCTCCCACTGCATTTCTACACTTCCTCATATTCCTTTTTGAAACCAGTAAGATATAAATTAATGGACTGAAGGAAGCTCCAACTGTACAATTTTCCTTCCTGAGTCACCATGGACTTTTTCCCATTCCAGCCTCTCCCATCCTTACTCTGCAATGCAAGTTTCTCCACAGGCTCTCCCCACATGCCCTGTCACAGCCACATGGGGGAACACCCAGTGCCTCTGCTTATCCCATCTTATTGCCCTCTGTGGCTGCAAGGCTCCTCTTTAGAAGGTTCTTTTTCCCATATCCATTTGGCCAGGTCCAGCCTACCCTCCAGGTCCACCTGACCAACCTCACAGGGTCTGGCAGGGACCCAAGCCTGCCCTGAGCTGGGCTCCCTGAGGGCGGAGTTGGACAGCCCAGCTCCTAGGGCCTGTGGCCTGGGCTGCTCAGCAGAAGTCAGGTGGACCAGAAGCCCAGCCTGGCCCCCACTGGACCAGAAGGAGTTGTGCGCCTGCGGAGACCCCTGTTAGGTGACTGCCCAGGTTAAGATAGGTCTTCAGGCCTGTGGGACCCTCTGCTATCATCATTTCCAGCCCAGACCTCTGCTCCCTTCACACCAACAGAATAAATGAGTCTTTGCCCTCGGTATGGGTTTGAATCCTGCTTTATGGAAATCCAGCTACCAGAAATAAGAATTTCCCGGCCAACCATGTCAGAGTTCCCCTGGCCATCCCCAAGGTCCCTGGACCAACCATATCAGAGGTTTGGCAAGGGGATGGCCCTTTGAGGAGCAAGGGAGGGGTGCAGACAAAAGGAGGCAGAGGCCCAGAGGGCTTTCTCCAGTCCTTGGCAGTCACAGCTCCACCAGGAGTGAGTGACTCGGTAGTACCCAGTGCCCTCATCACAGTCCTGGGTGGACCCTTCATGGAAGGGGCAGGGAGGTTCTGGACACTTCTGCAACAGTGCTGGCCCAGGTCAGGGTGATGCTCTTCTCGGAGATTTGTCTCTGAGGCCTGGGGCTCAGCTGTCACCCCCATGATGCGTACTGGAGCCACAGGGCTTACCCACAGGATGGGTCACAGGATGGGGTCTGAGCCATTCCAGTTCACTGATGACCCCTTCCACCTAAAGGAGGTTGTAAAAAGAGAGAGAGAAGAGTTAGAGTTGTAGGGGCCCACATAGCAGTGAGGAGTTCAGGCTCCACCCTTCCCTCCACACACACACACAAACCCACACACGAAACCCTGGCAAAACACACATATACCTGGGTCCCGGGAGAGCAAGGGAGGGGGCGAAAGTGAGGGTCACTGGTTCACTCATCTATTCACACCATAGTGTTTATTGAACACCTCCTTCGTGTCTGGTACAGAGGGAGCCTTCGCTCATGTGACTGATCGGCACACATGCGAATCCATGCACTTGCCAGTGGAGCCTGATGGTGGCATTTTAAAGGCACCTGCCAGGCTTTTAAAATCCTGGCATTTTCAAGGTACAGAAGGAGGTCCTTTCCAGAGCCCAGATGCGCAAGGAGAGAGGGGTAGCACAGGGTAGGGGTGCTATATGGGACCAGGATGCCTTGTAAGGGCCTCTAAAAGTCACAGGAAGCTAGTGAAGAGCTGTGAGCAGCTCAGCAAAACAGAAATTTGTGTTTTCTTTTAAATTACTTTATGAAGCCCTAAGATGCACTGAGTGTAATTAAATGGCAGTTCAGAGTTAGATAGATGTAGTAATAGTTCAATTCCAAAGTAAACGCTAGTACAGGTAAGATGACAAAATTTTCCAACACTTAATGTTAAAACATGACAGTTTCTAAAAAACTCAAAGGAATCACCTTTAAAGGATATTTCTGCAAATCTAGACCTAGGTATAGTGTACATCCTAGGCTATCTTAGGCTAGCAGCACTAGAATGTGCAGTTTGAGCCTGGGACTTAGCAGGGCTTTGCAGGGCCTGGGCTTTGGAGAGGGAGCAGACAATTTCAAAACCTGAAGTTTTTCTTCAGGATTGACGTCAAAATCCTCAGTGTGTCAGAGGAGGAAAGAAGGGAAGTTTTTCTCACTTTAATTGTACATGTGCATAAGAAAGTCCAATATCTCTGAGATTTGAACTGCAGCAAGGGAAGAGAGAGGGATCGAGCTCTCCCAGGGGAAGATGGCGGCACTTCCCAATCAATGCCTGGAAGCATCAAGAAGTTTCGCATAAACCCAACATCCTCCAATTTCATGAACAACGTCAACTCCCACTGCATTTCTTTCTCCTTCCTTCCTCAGGCTTCTGTTCTTTGTCTGTCTTCACATCTGTGTCTTGCTTGACTTGCCACACCAAAGTCTCTGACTTTTACGTTGAGAGGCACAGCCTTCAGGGGCAGTGGGATTCATATTCATTCTGCTCTTACAACTTACACTCCTCTTGATTACAGACAACTTCTTGGTATCTGAAAGACCAGAGATTTCCCTTGTTGAATACTTTGCATTCTTTGCACCATTCCATCCCCCTTCAAATGAGAAAAAAGATGGTTTGCCATTTGGAGGAAAAATCTCAACAGTAATTCTGTGCTTCTTGCTACCATAGAAAGTTACAGTGCAGGAGATGACATTTGCATTTAGCTTATTTTGTAGCAATTAACAGTTGGCTCTTCCTCCTAACTCCACTAAGGGCACTGTGAGAATAGATCTTCTCTCACCACTGGAATGTTCATCACAGTCTAGACATAAGACATAGACAGCCCTGCCCTATGTTGCGCATGGTGACTGACATCCCAGGAAATCTTTATCTGGTCCATATATGAATGCTGAGTTGTATCTTCTTGTTAAACCAGTCAGCATAAAAGACTGAGGTGAGTAGATGATGGAATCCTGCTCAGCCAGGAATGTTACACTGTTTTAGGACTGGTCCTTCCAAAACTAGCTGTGCCTTGTCTTCAGTATAATTTGGTATGATGATGCTGAAAGATCAGTATAATGATGCTGAAAGATCTCACTTCAAATGGGTGTGTATGGTCTTTTGGCACCAATCCTTTCCTCCCTGTGTGAAAGGCTGCAAGATACCATTTCACCACTTGAACCATTTTATTCCTGGGATCTTTCTGATCATAAGCTCAGAGGCAGGTCTAGATTTGCAAAAGAGCTTGCACACATTTCTAGAAAAGGTCTTTTTGCAAGAGCAATTATTGGAATTATTGTCTCAGTGAGATCCAGTCCAAGCCTAACCTGTGACAAGAGATGTGCGACCATACCCGTGTTCAGTCACAGACCCCGCCTTCCATCATCCGGCCTGTCGTATAGCCTTATGAAATAGTCAGCATCACTTGTTCAACCGAATGCAGGAGAATTAAGTGATTCTGTGGTATCTGGGCACTTTTGACTATTTTGTGAGCTACTGGGTGTCAGGGTAGAGGCAGATGCAGACAATCTATCTGTTAGGTACTTCAGGGGTGGAGACATTCTGATGGATTCAGCAGCATCAGCATTAATCAGCACTGCTGAAAGAGACCCTGGGGCTGCTTTTGGAGACAAGTTGACGTGGCTGGGAGCTATTAGGCCTCTTTGAGGTGGTTAGTGTCCACCAGCTGCACCGTTTGGTATCAGAGCTTTATGTCCCAGCCTAGCTAACAGGTCCAGTCGGCAGGGAAGTCCATGCAGTTCTGATTTGCAGGAGCAAGCAGGTAAGAATGGCTTGGGGAGATGGTGTGTTGATCACAGGTTCCAAGGAACTAGGTTCATCTACGGCACCTACTGGGTTAACAGTACTTCAGTGACCTGCGGCAACACAACTGAAGGCTTAATTGACTCTTCCATGCAACCTGAGAATTTCAATTCTCTCTCTGTTCATCATCTTTACACTTTTGAATCTTGCCATTAAAAAGCTTTTACTGTTCTATTAAGACTGGTAGGTAAGCATTAGTCTGTGTGCTTCTTCCCAAGATCTTGGACACTAGGGACACGTCCTGAATCCAGACTCCCAGGGCAGCAGCAGCAGGGAGGAGACTTTCCCACCCACAGCCTGGCTCCACCAGGCATCGGGAGCCAGATTACGGAGGGGAAGCTATGGCCCAGACCTGGGTGGTTTCTTACCCCCAGTGATAGAGTGAGGGGAAGAGTGAGAAATAGATCAGACTCCCCGTATCCCTTTAAGACCCACCCCCAGCCTGGAGCCCCAGGCCCTTCTCCAACCCTCTCCTTCCCTCCCAGCCTTCAGCCTCCCCACCCTAGAGGCAGAGGAAAGAGCCTCTTATGAGTGCCTAATCTGCAAATTTCTCAGATCCTAGTAAAAAGGGATTTGATTTCAGTGCAGAGTGAGTCAGAGCCAGACATCCAAGTCACACCAAAAATCAGTGAGTGGGGTTTCTGCTGAATTTTGAGGCATTTTACAGAGATAATAGACCCACCCATTCTGGCCAACTGGTGCCAAGGTCTGGAGAATGCTAGAAGCACCAGAGAGAAGCAGTTCCTAATTTCGAAAGAAAATCACAGCAGAGCCATTTTAAAAATGGAAAGGGCTGGGACACAGGCACTAGGCAGGGGGTAAATCGTTTCCCAGTAGAAATGGCTCCTCAGTAGGAATTGTTCTGAAAATCTCTGAGTCAATTATAAGGAGAGCTTTGCCCACGCAAATAGGGACAGGCAGAGGAAGGGGAGGGATGAAAGCAGTGGCGGCAGCATCAATGCTCCCTCACTCATCCGATGTTAATTCAGAGAGAGGCTGAGAGTGTGAGTTTAGAGCAGGGCTTCTCAACCTAGTACTGTTGACATTTGGAGCTAACTCTTTTGTGCCACACTTGTGCCTTTCTTGTGGGATGTTTATTATCTTCCCCCCAATCCCCTTGACCCCTCCCCTCAAGCCGTGACAATTAAAAGTGTCCCCAGACATTGCTAAATCTCACCTGGGACTCAAAATTGTTCCCAGCTGAGAACCACTGGCTTCAAGGTTGAGCTCGGTAAAGATGCAGGATCCTGAAGCTCCAAGGGGCTCAGCTGCATGGAGCGGTCCCACCACACAGGCACAAATGAGGACCTTTCTCCCCTCCCCGCAAAGACCGTGAGCACACAGCACAGATGTTACCTGCCTCAATATATTTTCAGCATTGATGGAAGTGGAGTATTTCATGGGGGAAGATGCCTGGGAGAGCTTACCAGCAAGAAGAGGACGGGCCTGGCTTTAAGCCCCCAGAGATGACTGGTAGATATTCAGCCCAGAAGTCCTCTACACACTTCAGATTTCCAGACAAGTAGGCCTGTGTGCAAGTCCTCCTTCCCGTGTCCCAGACACTGGGGGCCAGAGTGGCTGTGGAATGAGCCCATGGGCTGTCTCTCACCCATGAGCCCTGGCCTAGGCTTGCCCTCCCCCTGGATTTCCGTCCTCCATCCTTCACCACTGCTTCCAAGAGTCCTCCTTCTAGAAGTGTCCTCTGACCCCAGGCTGCCTGGGGGTCCTTCCTCAGCACCCTTGCCAGACACTCCCTAGACATATTATCCTGGGGTCTCCCCTCTAGACCATGAGCCCCTCAAGGGCAGAGCGGCCTCCATCACCTCCATGACCTCTAGCTCAGTGAGTTCCAGGGGTGCTGCTAAATGACTCTCCATGCCAGGCCCACTGCTCTTACCCCTTCTCTGCCTCTGCTCACACGTGTGGGCTCCTTAGAGTCTCCAGAGAAAAGAAGATGCCTCTACATTTCGTTTCTCCACCTCAGGCCTGCTCAGGGAAGGAATCATACCCAACTAACAGATGGGGAAACTGAGATCTAAAAAGCAAAACCAGACCTTCTGTAGGTCACACCACCGTGGGGACGGCAGCAGAGCCAGGACGCCACCGAGGCCCCCACACTGCTGTTCTGAGCACTTGCCTGCATCATGGTGTCGAGTGTTCCGTGAACCCACGCGGGGCAAGGACCAGCACAGGGGGTGCGGGCTACAGGCTGGGGAATCAAGAGACCTCGGTTGGGGCCATGGGAGCACCAGGGACCCTCCTTCAAGGAGAGCATTGTGAACACAAAGCAAGAAGGGTGTCACCAGAGGTGTGAAAGCTGGAACAGGCCCCACAGACAGGCAGGGGATGGGGCTCCAGCCCCACCCCCCAGACATTGTCCCCAGCTGAAATTGCATTTTCAATTTCTGATCCGCGCTTCCAAACAGAAACATCTGTGGCCCAGCCCCAGGCCCCGGTTATGAGTTCTTTCCTCTTTTCTCTGGACTGTTGACAGCTGTTTCAATTTCTCCCACCATAGCTAGGCTGGAAGCTTGAGAGAGGTCACTGCGTGTGTCTTGTTTGGAAATGACCATAAATGAGTCTGTTTTTGCTGAGATGGCTGGAGACCAGCAGGGGGAGGGGGGCGGGGACAGACCCCACATTCCTGATACAAGTGAAGGTAACAGGAGACTCTCTGAGGCAGAAACATGCGTCACAACAGAGAGCAGAGACGGCACAGGACCCGGAGATGGTTCAAATTAGGATGCTCTTTTCTGAAGGCAAAACTGGCAGTCTGTCCTTGTGCAATGTCGCCGTGGCAACAAAGCCAGGTGGCGGGAAGTCACAGTGCCCTCTCCACGACCTTCCACTGGCTGGGACAATGTGCAGGCCCTGTGCTGCAGGCCCTGTGCTGCTCCTGACTCAAAGTGTGGTCTGGGGCACAGACCTCCGCTCCAGAGACCCCATCCATGAAAGGCGGTGCCATCTTGGGTGGTGTCCACAGGCCATTCTGTGGACCCAAACAAGTTGCCATGCGGCCAGGTTGTGGCGTCTCCATGTTGGGTCAAGGCGAGCATCAGAGGTTCTTAGAGGGCAACAGAGCAGGGTTTGAGGGCAGGCAGTGCACCTCATCTTGGGTTAGAACACAGCCGATCCTAACCTTGACTTCTATTTAACTGCAAATTCTCTGAGAGCAAGAACCAAGTTTTACCCAGCTGTTTCTCTCACGGAGAAACCAATCCAGGGGTTCTGTGAGGTTGAAATGATGGGAGGGGGCCCCTGGTTGGTCTGTCCTGCCCCGAACCCTCAGCTGCATCTCCGCAGGTGCTTAGAATCTGACTGGCCTTAGAAATGACCTGAACTCAGGCTGTGCCACCATGGGCACCCCCTTCCTGTCCACGCAGGCACCACCCCCAGGGAGCAGGACACAGCCTCCAAGAGGCAGGGCCCATCTCCAGCGGGTCCTCACTGACCTTGCAGCCATTTTCCCAAGTTTCTCCCTTTGAGCTGTTTTAGAATCTGGGATGAAAACAAAATGCAAAGCCTTTGTAATCCAACCCCTTGGAACAGATTCCGAGAGGCCGGCTGCTGTTTCCCATTACGGTGGTGTGCTATCTGATGGGAGCACGGGGGGAAGCCCAGCAGCCTTTCCGGGGATAACACTAGGCCAATCTCATCGTGTTAGCTGCCCAGGTGGACCTACCGTGCAGACTAGTGGAAGAGGCAGGGGGCTGAATGCAGGGACGTCCCAGCCAAAGAGGAGCACTCATACCTTGGGGGTGAGGGGAGGAGGAGGAGCAGCTGGTGGAACCAGGAAGATGGCGGCCTGGCTGAGGTATTACAGGGGCAGGACCAGACAGGAGGGCAGCAGTCACTGACGCCTGCTTTCACAAGACTGTCGTGGAGGATGAAGGAGGAGCAGGCACTGCAGACACTGCCCTCGCCGGGCACTAGAACTCTGGTTCTCAAGACTGACCCCGGGACAGCAGACAGTGGCCCCTGGGAACTATTCAGCAATACCAGTTCTTAGGTTCCACTCTAGCCCTACTGAATCCGAATCCACAGGGGTGGACCCAGCACACTATTACTCGGCCCACCAGGTGATGCAACTAAAGCTGAACACCATGTTCTAGAGAAAATCTTCCCAAGAGGTGAGCACAGACAGGTGTGCAGCCACAGCAAAGCTGGCCGCTGTTGTCCCCAACCCTGCGAGCCACACAAATAGAATGACTTTCTCTGTGTGACGAGGACTAAAGAAGGATGTGGGAGGGGATGCGGGGCCTCAGCTCTCCCCATGCTTCTTCTGTGACGGAGTGGGGCCAGTGCAGGGACGCAGCCTGGACCATCTGCCCCAGCCAAGGGCTCACAGGCGATGTCGGCAGGCTATCCAGCTCCCTCCTGTTGGCACATGGCTGGGGAGGAGAGCCAGTACTGGGAGAAGGGGACAACTGACAGAGGGAGAGGAGCTTTGGGCCTATATTCACACTCAGGTGTCTTTGCATTGAGCTTCCTATCACGCCAGCTCCGGGCAAGGGGCTGTGGCAGGGACACCTCAGAGCCCAAAGCCATTCTCAAACAATGGCCAATCAGGGCTGAGTCCAAGCAGTCCAATCCCTGGGCTCATAGGCTGTGCTTGGTGCGGCCCACAGTGGGACAGCTCTTGGGGAAAGAGGAGTTACCCCAGATGGGGCAGTTGGAGAGGTTTGGGTGGTGAGCTGACCCAGAAGGAGTACAGAGACAGATGGAGGCCTTCAGTGAGGGGTCCAGAGGTTGTGGAGCTGTGCCCAGGGTGCAGTCCAGAGCCTGCCTGGCAGGCCTACCCACAGGAAGGATGTCCTGTGGCCCCCCACCCTGTCCCGCAGAAGGTGCCAAGGCCGGTGTCACCTCCTTTCCCCACCGCTGCCCTTCTCTCATCACTTTGAATGAGTGGCCCTTTGTACATGAAAGGAAAGCAACCTTCATGTGCCTTTAATCCTCTCGACGAAAGAAAGGCCGGCACATGACCCCACAAGAATGTTTTGTCCCTGGTCCAATGGGCAGGAAGATGGACACATAGACTGATGGGCACAGGACGGGAAAAAATGAGGATGCCCCAACTTCTCCCTGGGGTTTCTACTACGTTCCTAGATGTGGGTTGCCATGAGCTGGCTACTAGCTGGCCACTCATGGGCTACTGTGACCTATTTGCTATCTGCAAACCACAGCAGATAGCGGAGTCAGGTATAGTCTGTATCACGAGGCAGGCCCCGGGACGCCTAGGCCGCTGTTGACCTGTTTATGCGACTGTCTCCATGGTGGTCTCGGCTAACTCTGCCTGTGATAACATCAAACTGCTGACGCAAATGTCTCTTGACGTATGGTCACGGTGTCCCCTTCCCTGTCCCTCATAAAACTTTGTGCCCCCCTTCCTTTCCCCCACTCCGGACCTTATTCCTCTTGCCATTGTTGCATGATCAGCTTTTACTAGCCTATATGGCACAAGCACTTCTGCTCAAGCAGCAGAGTCTTGCCTTGCGAACCTGCCCCACGACCGCTGTGCCCTCATCGCAGTCCCTCAGCAGAGCAGCAGCAAAGCTCCTGTTGCGACACCTAGAGTCCTCTGTCTTTCTGTGGCTCCCCCTTCGCCACTCCTGGCCGGGCAAGGCCTCCTGCTTTCCGATCCTGCTCATGTCCCCACGCTGCTCCACCAGGTAGACTGACTTGTCCTTCCTTAATGTGCCAAAATGCACCCACCATATATGTGTGCTGCTGCCTTGTGTGAGGACGGGGCCTCAAGAGACACCCCCAACCACCACCACCATAGGACAGCCTCAGAATGTGAAAACACATCTCGCCATCAATCACAGACTTCTCCACTTGGGCCAGTGTGGCCACAAAATGCTCCATGTGCACAAGTCCCAAGCTCTGTGTCTTTCCACCTGTGCAGGTCTCATCACCCTGCTCTGAGTTGGGGTGTCCAGGAAGCTGTCCTTCTCCTGAAGGCCTGACACCCCCACCACTGCACCTCCCAACTACTCGGGATGGGTTCCAGAGCCAGAGACTGACTTACTTAGTCCTGATGCAGAGTTCCAGGGGTGGGACGAGGTCGTTGTCATTGCTGTCGGGGACTGTCTGGGTGGTGTCTGGGAAGGTGGGGAGAGAGGCACATGTTTGTCAGCCCAGGGCTCCCACTCACAACCTAGCTCCTGGTACCCGATTCTTCTGCCATGTGACCTCTCTTCTCATCTGGAATGGACACCCTCCCTACTCTGTGCACAGATTCTCACCTGGACACCACAGCACCTGCCCACTGGCCTCTACCTCCAGTCTCCACTCTACCTTCTTGCCCCCTTCAGCAACCAAAATATTCTTTCTAAAATCCTCGCTGATCCCATCACTCCCCTAGTCTATATGGGAGCTTCCCCGGCTTCCCACTACCTGGGAAATAAATCCCAAACTTCCCAGCGCAGTACTGGGGGGCTCTCTACTCCACATTACACCTTAATGCCCTCCCTTTCTGAGGCCTTCTCTCCAGCCCCTCCTGCAGGAGGACACGCCCACACTTGCCCTGAGTCCCCCTCCTGATGCTGGAGTCTGCTTTGCTCCCTGACTGCCCAAGGGGCTTGCCAAGGCGCTTCCCCAGCCAGCCTGGTGGCTCCCTGAGGATGCATGGGATGGGTGGGGGGGCAGCGCACCCACAGTCAGCCGGATCTGCTCCTGCTGGTTGGCTAGGCCGTCATAGTAGTACAGGTCGAAGAGCCTCTCGGTCTGCCAGTCTCGCAGGAGATCCTGCTGCAGGCTGAAGAGGACGCTGAAGTGGCTCTCGCTGCACACCACCCAGATGGGGAACCTCGGTGTCTTCAGGAAGCAGCCGACCTGGATGAGGAATGTGAAGAGGACAGAGATGCCTGATGCCGCACGCAGTCCCCAGGGAAAGGGGCCAGAGCATCTCCTTCTGTCCAACCCAGGGCTGGGAGGACCCACAAACCAGAAAGGCCCTATCGGGGATCACAGCCTTTGTGGGAAACTGGGGGCCTCTCACACTACTCACAGACACAGGCCTTTGCCACGCAGTCATAGAGCTGCCTGTAACCCAGCATCATGCCTCCCCTTCTCCCACATCCAGTGGCACACAGGGCTGCCCACCCTGCCTTGAATGTCCCTTCACACCAGCATCTCCTCCCTAGACAATCCCCTAACAGGCTCTTCCCAGACTCTGCTCTCCCCTCAGGCCCACAGAACCTCCAGGCCGCCTTCAAACTAACCCGCACAGCAAGTCTCCTCACTGTGCATGTGCCTCCACCCCCTAGGGTGCTCGTGCCTCTCCTCCCCCAAATCACCCAACCAGAGAGCATGAACCACTCCCTCCTGTTAGCTCCAGAGGGGAGTGGTTCTAGGTACTAGGGACCCACCCACCACCACCAGGGTGCCTCACTGCCACTTACATGTTGGACTACAGCACAGCACCTAGAGCAGGGGTCTAATATAAGCCAACACTTGACATATGAACGTCCCTGTAAATGGATTTGTGGAATCTGAATTTGAACTAGGACTTTACTTTGAAATCAGGTGTAACTTGGAGTTATCAAGAGAAGAGAGGGAGATACCAGGAACAAATGTTCAGAGACGTTCAGGGAATAGCAGGAAATTTGGAAAAGAGAACAAGGAAGGGGACAAAGAGTTGGGACTTCCTTCTAATGAGGGACTCTCTTGGACAGTTCCCAGCAGAGGACATTCAATGGAAGGGGGGTGTTCGGGGAAGACAGGTGTTGCTGTGTTTCTGCCTGCACAGGGGAGAGGCGTGACGGGGCCTCTGAAGGCCAACTCGGGCACCTGATGGCTCTGCCCCTCCACTGGCCAGTCCTTTACCCCCTCCCTTCCTGTCACCTGTGACTTGCTTGGGCAGCACTTCTCCCCACATGGGCCTGGTTTATTTGGCTCTTTCTGTGTCACAGGCCAGGCTGGCTCCAGGCTAATCCTCATCAGCCCCAGGGAGAGGTTTGCATGCTCAGGTATTTACAGCACAGCATGTGGATTAAGGAAAGAATCGGAATTATTTTTCCAGTGCAGAGAAGGGCCAGTTATAGAAGAGTGGCTGGGCAGTCTTTCGCAGGCTCCACGGAGCTGACTGGGAGCTGACTGTGGACAAGGGGCATCCTGGACTGAGGGGCTGGGTTCAGCCAGGCCTGAAGCAGATCTGTAGTGAGGATTGGCCCAGAGGGCAGGAGGGTGATGTTTACAATGTTTTCATCATTTTCTCATTGTCTAAGCACCTCGCCTCAGCCCCCGCCAGGCTGGTTGGGCCCTCACGGCACTTTCAGGTGACATTAAATAAAACTTGACTGCAGAGCTCACTACTCGGTGGGACGCAGCACGCGGCTGGACTAAACCCCACTGCAAGCTTGGCTTCCGTTCCAGGCTCAAAAGAGGCTTTTCTGGGGAGGGCATCGCCTTGAACAGAGAGCCTGAGAGACTGGGGATCCAGTGCTCATTCACTGCAGGAAAAAGAGCCCGCAGCAGGCATCTGCATAATCAGTCACCCTGAATTTTCCAGCAAAGGGACAAAGGGCAGCTTGCCATTTATACAACAGTCAAAAGATTAAGGGCAAAAATGCTGCCCAGAGAGTTTATAAATGAGTTTTGTCATTCAAGAGCCCCTTCTAAGTGGGGGACATTTTCCAAATGAAACTCGCTTCCTTTGGATTTTTGGGTAGCTGTCCAAAGGCCTGGAGCATGGAGGGAGGGCGGGGACTACATTTCCTCTTGCACATTCTGAGTTTTTCCTAGTGGGCAATCGTGCAGCACAATTAGGGATTATTTATATATGGAGATTCTTAAATCTTCTGGGCAGGGGTGAATGCCTCAAACAGGGTCCTGGACTGCCAGATGAGAAGGCCTAATTTAAAAGGAGCAGCATTTGATTACAGACAGAGTTACAATCTGTCATTTCTAAGGATCACACCCACTCCACGTAAGTTACGCTTTGGTCCCAGGCACCAGGTGAGTTAGTGTGGCCATGGAGGGAAGGATACATGAACAGTCTCGTCCTCACAGGGCTTACTAGATAAATGGGCAAGAGAGAGAGAACCAAGTAATCACACGAATGCATTTGTATTGCTCTTCACTCAATCTGGGATGCCATCAGATTAGCCATTTTTTTTTTTGTATCACTGCAAAAAAAAAAAAAAGCTGGCATTGTAAGAATGACATGCAGGCTGCAATAATGCATCAAGATTTCAGAAATGTTTAAATGTGGGGCAAGCACAAAAGCAATGAAATGTAATACTTGAAACCGAGAGGGCTATGAAGGAAAGAATGAAGATTCTATGGTGGAGAATGACAATGTGGTTAAGGGACAACTGGAGGAAGCCCCCAATGTTTAGAAAAAATGATGTGGTGGGCCTCCCTGGTGGCGCAACAGGTTAAGCGCAGCACTGAAACTATCCACAGCCACAGCAGCACGAGTTCGATCCCCCGCCAGGGAGCTTCCCACATGGTGCAGCAGACCTCTCCTGCCTTGCCCACTGCTCCCCTCAGCAGTGTACTTCAGTCAATTGCCTGTTCTGCTCCCCACTCTACTCTGGTGTATCCTCTCATCACCCCACACCTCTGGTCTATACCCCAGCTTGTATGCATAAATAAATAAATCTTAAAAAAAAAAAAAAAGAAAAGATGATGAGGTCAGAAAAGGGCACCCACTTAGAAAGTAAAATTTAAGCCAAAATGTGGAGGGAAAAGCAGAGCAGGTAGATGGTATGGCACCTGAGAGGAGACAGGTGTGGTGGAGTTCCAGTGCATGAGGGAAAGGGGGGGCCAGGGAGAGGGGAAATTAGGGCCTTGTAGGTGCAGGGAAGTTGTGGAATTTAGTCTCTGAATTAGGGTGGCAGGGTTGTCATTACAAAGTCCCCCAGGTTAGACGGCTTTGACAACAGAAATTCATCTCCTCATGTTGCTGGGGGTTACAAGCCTGAGTCAAGGTGCCCACAGACTAGGTTTTCTCCTGGGCTTGCAGAGAGTGGTCTTCTCCCTATGTCCTTACATGGTCTTCTCTGTGCGTGTCTGTGTCCTAATCTCTTCTTTCAATCCGGTCAAATGGGTTAGAATCTACCCTCCTTTATGGCCCCCATTTTAACTGAATTACCCCTTTAATGGCCTTGTCTATGAATACAGTCTCATCCTAAGACTGGGACTAGAACTTCAACATATGAATTATGGGGACACGATTCAGTCCATAACAGTCTCTGAAGACTGGAAACTTCTGAAGGGTTTTAAACATGGGAGTGAAGTCATCTGATGAACTCTTAAAGATGACACTGGCTTCCGTGAAGGCAGAAGATCAGAAGGCAGTGGGGACAGGAGCTGGAGGCCAACTGGGCAGTCACAAGTGTCCAGACCAGCAATGCTGGAGACTTGGATCAGGGACAGACTTCAGAAACAACTTAGGGAGGAGCATACGACCCCCCATGGATTAGATGCGCTCCCAGTTTGAGCAACTGTGTGGAAGGTACCATTTGCAGAGCTGGAAAAAAGGGGACGAGGGTGTACTGTCAATGCCCTCCCTCCCAAGCTTGGTCTTCACTCAGGTCCCCCATGATGGCAGCAATGAAGGTAGGTCATGGAAGAAGCGCTGAATTTAATTTCCCTTTTCCAAGCTGTTCTTTCCCAGGCTGTCAGTCACCCATCATCACTGTCACCACAAACCAGGAAGCGTTGACCTTCCAACCACAGCCCACAGTGCAGTCCATCCCCATTTGTGAGCTCTATGATAACAGGAGTGAGGGGGAATTCAGATGGGCAGGCCCAGGCCAGCCGAGTGACAGAAAGCCCACACAGGATGTCACCAGGCTGGGCCAGGGCTGCTTACTTACTACAAGGGGTATATTTCTTGGACCAGAGTTGCTTTGGCTCCCCCCAAGGCTACACAGAGTATGGGTCATCTGACAAGCTCACTGGTAGGCAGGAACTCCCCACCCACCCACATATACTCAGCTAAAGCACCAGAAGCCCGGCTCCCAACCAGAGGCTACAGTGAGAAGTCCGGAGATAAGTTATGAGTGAGAGGCAGGCCTGGTTTTGTGTCCCTATGAAAGAAAACTTTCAGCTTTATAAGAACAGTTCTGTGGTTGATTCCATGCCCGGGTAACCAAAACCAGATCTTCCCCATATCTCTATTGCCTGGTGGAGGAGGACCAGATCATGTCAGAGTTAGGGGGCCCCAACTGAATCTAAGTCTGGGCTTTGCCACTAAACCTCCCTGGATTCCTTCTATATCCACCATAGCTAATCACATAGGCCCTGAAGAACCCGGCAACAGAAGAGATGCTGGTCGTGCTAAGGGAAGGAAAGTGTTTTGTCTAAGTTGCCAGGTCTCTGCTTTCTTAGAGGCCCAGCCCTCAATGAACCCAATGAGTTTAATCCCAAAGCATTGGAGAAAGCATTTTCTTGCTGCTGGAAGAGAAAACTCCCAGTCTTTGGCCAAGTACACAACAGTGGGGGCTTGGGGGGGGAGTGAGGAGGGGGAAGGGGAAATAAGGGGATGTCCTGTGTGGATTCAAGGATTCAGATCATCATAAGGCCAGAATTTCTTCAACCATTACTTTATTCCAAGGGAAGTACGACCCCCAACTGCTATTCTCATCAATTACCCTCAACACACCAAAGGAAAATAGTTTACTTTTTGACAAACGCCCTTGACACAAGAATGAAACCAAGGCACAGGGTAAGCTTGGGGACTCCACTAGCACAGCCAAGGTTGCCTCTCTCAGCAGTGGAATTCCAGGCTGAATGCTTTCAGAGCCACCCAGGGTCTGATATTCTGGGGCCTGAGCTCTTCCACAGGTCATGGGGCCATATTCCCGAGCTCCCTCCTGACACCAGCGCATCTGGGAAAGAGTCACTGCAGTGCTTTTCTCTCCAAGACTTTGAAACCTACAAGTCTGGGAGGGGGTCACCCGGAGAGGAGGTCTGGATGGGACCAAGCCACACGGCCCACTAGCAACAACACGGTACACCAAACATGTGGCCAGAAAGGCCGTGGGAAGCTGAGTCCTGCTTTAAAATGCCAGTCTCCACCTTCCCTGTAAATCCATTTGCCCAGCACTATCTGAGCATCCCCTGGGTCAGTCTCCACATGCCTAGTTCTGGGGCTACACTGCAAGGGAGGCCTCATCCATACCTCTAAGAAGCTTCACAGGTATAGCCACCATATAAACAACTCCTACTACCCCTTGGGACACCTGTTTCATATAAAAGCCATGGAACAATGTCTGCCCTGAAAACATAGAAACTGAAGCCCAGTGGAAATTCAGCAGCAGGCCGAGGCAAGTGCTGCACAGAGATACAGTCACCCATCTGCCCCCTGGGTTCCAGGCCTTTCTGAGACCTTGGCTGCAGAGAGCAAGAAGGTGAAGGGACCAAAGTATTGACAAACAGACTGAGAGAAGCCTGTTATGGTTGAATTGTGTACCCCCAAAAGATACATTGAAGGCCTGGCTCCCAGTACCTCAGAATGTGGTGGTATTTGGAAGCAGGATTGTTGCAGACATATTTAGTTAAAATGAAGTTAGTGGGCCCTTAATCCAACTTGACTGATGTCCTGCTAAGAAAAGGACAAGGCACACAGGACAAGATGGCCACACAAAGACAAGAGGCAGAGACTGGAGTGATATAACGACAGGCCAAGGAATGTGAAACCTTTCCAGAAAACACCAAAAGCTAGAGCGGAAAAGGCAGGATTCTCCCAATAGGTTTCAGAGGGCACACAGTCTCACTGACACCCTGACTTTGCTCATGAGAACTTCTGCTTCAGAACTATGATACAACACATTTCTGTTGTTTTACAACACCTGGTTTGTGGTGCTTCGTTGTGGCAGCCCTAGAAATCCAGAACAAAGACTTAGACCTCAGGGTCACTGTCACTGGAGAAACATACCCCCCTCCAACACACACACACACACACACACACACACACACACACACACACACACACACACACACACACACACGCGCGCGCGCGCCCCTGTGATTGAGACTAGACCCGAATTCCCACCAGCTCTAGGCACTGGAGCGAGCTTTCTTCCCCTGCCTGTGTGTGGGCCGATACCAGGAATGGGGGTCCCAGCTCAGCAGACCTGCGCCCTGGGTACCTGGCACACATTGTAGTGCTCAAAGAGAGACAAGAAGCCGATGTCGCTGCGAGCTGTGATGCCTTTGAGGAGTGTGATGCTCCCATTCCCAGAATCCAGCTCAAGCACGTCATTGAAAACATTGGACACGGCTCTCCCAGTCAGGAGCAGATTGACGAGTTCCTGTTGATGAGAGAAAAGGGAAAGGCTTGTCGAGTCTCTGAATGAGCTACTGAAGAGAGTGGAAGGGAGATTGGGAACAAGAAACAAAGGAAGGAAAGCAAGGAGAGAGACCCAAATCAGAGAGGAGTGTGACTTCAGTGTTCCCACAAGCCATCAGGGGAAAGCTGCCAGCTCTTCCGACTACACTCATCAGTCTTATCCCCCAGTGCTGAGAGAGCTCCTGCTGTGCAGAGGCTCTGCCCTGGGCTCCGGTGGGTGGGGTTGGGGTTGGGGGTGGGGGGCTGTGAATGGAAAAAAAGGCTCCTGACCTCAGGCATTGGGGTCAGAGTTGGGGGAAGGCAAAGCACAATGTGGCATGTGACTGGGGCTAGAAAAATGTGCACCATGTACTTCGGGTCCAGACGAATACGGGCCCACAGTACTGACTCAGAGCTGCTTTGTGGAGCAGTGACATTTGGGCGGGTATTTAAGGAGGGCATTTTTTTAAATAAACTCCCATTTTGAAATAACTTTAGACTCAAAAGACGTTGTATAAATAGTACAGAGAGTTCCTGTGTACCCTTCACCCAGCTTCCCCCAATGATAACATCTTAGACCCAGGGTACATTATCAACACCAGGAAGCTGACGGTGGTGCAAGACCAGTAACTCAACTTTAGGCCTGATTCAGATTTCACCGATGGTGGTGTGTCTTCAAGTAGGAAGGGAGAGTAGAAGACAGCAGAGCAGGAGAAAGAGGCAGGGGAGACCATGTCTAGGTTCAGCTGTCTCTGCCTTCACTGGATATGTGACTTGTGCCACCTGCAGTGCAGGTCAAGCCTGCCAGGCCCTGAGCCAGGACACATGGAGCTTGCTTCTCAGGAGTTCTCCTTCAGCTGGCGCCCCCTGCATCAGGGTGGCTGGCAGGGCCCTTCCTTATTCAGGGCATCAGGGGAACAACTTCCTCTTAGGAATGGGGAAACTGTGGCCCCTGCCACAGAGCTACACTTCACCCACATTCTCTGGCTCCCCATCCAGGGATACTACCTGGCTGGACAAAGATTCAAGTTGAAAGGCACCTTCTATCAAGCTGAAGACTACCACTAAGGAGGGATTCAAGCAAGCCTAACCTTAGGGCTTAGGCAGGCCAGACTTTCTCCTTACGCCACCTTCTGCCAGGGCTGTGTGTGAGGTCAGCAGGCAGGAATCTCCCCCCAGGTATGTAGACTGTCCATAGCAGTCCTTTCCTCAGCCCTTCCTCTGGAGGGCAGAGTTCATCAAAGAGTTTTCCCCTGAGATGTGAGAGCCATGCCCAGGGCTAATACATCCCTCTGTCAACACCAACACCCCTGCCCCAGTGACAGTAAAAGAGGCCTCTTCTGATGGCCACAGAGGGACCCCCATTGCAGGGAGATATCAACTCATTGTATCCGTGCAGAGGAAATGAGAATAGAATTTGGAGGAAATGACTGCTATGAGATACTGCACCCCAGGGGCAGTGGCCATGAGGGCAGGCTTGGCCTTTTCTAGATAGGTTCTAAGTTTTTTAAGGGGCGGGGTGACGGTTTCTGCTCCCATCTGGGATGTGTCTTAACCTTCTTCAAAGCAGGAAACCTTCAATAAATTGGGGAAAGAGGCAACAGGCTGCTTCTTGCTCCTAAACATAAATGACACAGGCAGAGTTTAGTGGCCATCCAGTGCCTTGCCACCCAAGGAGTGGTCTGTGGACCAGTGGTATTGCCCTCCTGGGGCGTTAGCAATTCTAAATAACTTGGGCCCAGCCCACTGAATCTAAGCCTGTTCTTTAAAAGAGCCCCGGTGGTCACCTGTGCACACCAATATTTGAGAAGTACCAGTCTAGTACAAATGGGGGAAACTGAGGCTCGGGGAGGGAAGAAAATGACCTCAGCTCATTTCCAAGCAAAGTGGCAATCACAGCGATGAATCCAGTTCTAGACTCAGGTCTGGCATCCTCTGCGCCCGTTTAACCATCCCTGGATTACACCACTCTCCACCTGCCCACGGGGACACTCCCACAAACAAGCAAGCAAACAAACAAAAAACAGCCATTCAAAGCAGAGCTGAACCACCCCTGGCAGCTGATCATCATGAGGCCTTCCTTGAGAGAGCTAGCCCCACAGTCCCTCAGGTGTCCTGTACAAACTACAGTCCCTAAGCTGACCCCTGCATGATAGCCAGGTATGTTTTCAGGTCTGGCAAAAGTGAGCCAGCACCCCTAGGATAAGTGGGTCCTCAGCCAGGCCCAGCAGACTGAGCAGCTCTGCTCAGTCTGACTGTGCTACAAGGTTACCCCGGCTGTGCTGAATGTCAGATGAAACCATGACCCAGTGGCCACTCCAGGAGGCCTTGCTTTGTGGAGCAAGGCAGAAACCAGGCATAGGATTTGGCTGTCAGTCTTGACATTTACCGAGAGGCTCTTGATCAGACCCCTTCCCTGATATCACTGAGTTACTAGAGGATCAATGAAAAGCTAGTACACTAAGGGTGAACCCTGCCCCTGGGTGGCTCCTTGAGGACCCATTTGTGAAGAGGGAAGGGTTATAAAAATAAAGTCCTGTACAAACATATGTGGTACTCCTGGCTGGACCCGCCCTCCCTACCCCCCACCCCTCCCCCGCCTCGTGCCCAGGGCTCTGGGCTGGGCAACACCTGGGTGGCTGTCAGTCTCTAGTGCATCTCTGCAACACCAAGCACACACAGATTGGGCACAGCACATTCTCCAGAAACATCTAAACTGAGTTCTCTTTCTAGGTCTCCATAATGGTGAAGCCCAACAGAGGGTGCCTAGAGAATGCTGGCCAGGCCCAAAAGAGGAGGAAAGAGGGAGCAAAAGCACCCGCTGCAGACCCTGACCTGTGTGCAATATCCGTGCGCTCCAATCAGGTGGCTGGTGGGCACATCGAAGTCCTGACGGACACTGGAAAACACAGAAGCAGCAGTGTTAGCGCAGTGCTGCCCACTGGGGCCTTCAGGCAAACTTTGCTAGGTGAACAGGAACTCCCCCAGGGTCCAGGTGAGGCACAGAATTCCAGATTCAGTGAGAACCTTAGCATTCTATGTTCTGTGCCCTTCATGGAAGGGGTCCCTATCCAGAAGGGCTTGGCCTTAGAGCCCGGGCTCCTTGAGTCCTGCTCACTCTATCCTGGGCAACAGCCTCCAAAGCTGCCTTCACCAGGTCCTCTGCTGGAACCCAAATATGGCGATGGGAGGGTGACACAAAAGAAAGGTCCCTGGGCCGAGAATCCAACATCCTACATCTACACCCCAACTCTTGCTAACTAATGCTGGGGATTGCTTCACCTCCTTTGCCTACTCCCCGCCATCTCCACATCTCAGTTTGCAAGTCCGTTAAATAAAGGAATGGTCTCTAATAGCTGTTCAAACCCTAAAATAGGTCCCACCTAGAAACAGAACATGCACTCTTCTCAGTCTGAGAGAAAACCAAGGCTCAGAGAAGGACTGACTTGCCAAGCGGGCTGGCCCTCATGAGCAATGGGGCAGAAGGGGGACCCGGCAGCCAGTCTCGGACATCTATGCTCTTCCCTACCCTAGTGTATCAGCGTGGCTCACCCTTGGAATGAGGTTCCCCAAAAGCCACAATGTAAAAAGTCCCGTGGCCAAAAGAAATCCTTCAAAACAAAAGAAATGGATTTCAAGGACTATGCTGTTGGGGACCAGAACAATTCAGGCCATCCTGGTAGCCCTGTTACAGATGAGGTCAGCACCAGGAGGGAAACAAACAAAACCCTGAATCTCAAGACCCTCTTACTGTAACAGGGTGGTCCCTAGGAAAAAGTGTGGAGCTGAGCAAGAGATAAAATCTGGAGAAAAAGAGAGAAAAGACAAAACACACAGAGGAGATAGAACAAAGAAGGAAGCAGGATGGAGAGCCAGAAGAGGCACAGGAGCAGAGAGACATATAAAGAAGCTGCACTGGCCTGGACTGATTGAAACAGATGTGGGTGAGAGGTCAGTGGAGAGTTTGACCATGGCAACGTTGATTTTGGTTTTGATTTTGCTCTTTAACTCCCAGAATTCTCTGGCTGTTTCTGACCCTTTTGCATGGGTCCCTGCCGAAAGGTGTTTTAGTTCCTCCCAGAATTGTCTGGCTGTTTCTGACCCTTTTCTATGGGTCCCTGCCAAAAGGTATTTTAGACTTATGGCTGGCTTTTGGGCCTTGCTTTGGGACAATCCCATTTGGGTGGACTTTCACTCACAAGGGGTTGGTTAACATTGGGTGCTTGATTTAGAAACTATATTCTTTGTCTTCTCTGTCTTTTCCAATTGCATTAAAGTTTCTTTCCACTTAAAGTCCTGTATGTGTTGTATCAATGCGGCGGAGGGCAGAACCTATTTAGAAAGGGTAGGTTTGGGGTTCTGGGGTGCCCCTCTTCCTGCCCTATAACATTACCATTAGGTAATGTTAGGAAGTCCATTAGGACACGAATCCCCTTCTCTGTCCTAAAGTAACTCCCTCAGGACTTGTTGTTAAGCAGTCACGAAGGAGTATACAGGAAAGGAGCTGCCATCTAGGGCCACATTCAGAGGGTGATGATTTCAGCCCCTACCCCAGCCCTTGGACCCCAGCCCAGCACCCCCGACCCAGCCTCCTGCCCCCAGCCCCCGGGGAAGGAAGAATCACTAGACTTTATAGATGTGGAAAGATGAGACACCAGGGGTGCGATGAGAGGCCGGGGAGCTGCCCCTACCCCTGCCACACAAGGCCCTGGGGCAAACTGCCCGCCCAGCCTGTGCCCAGTGTGGCCTGTCTTCCTCATGCCAAAGACAGCACCAAGAAGCAGCCCAGAGACAGGAAGGACTTAGCAATCACAACCTTTGTTTTCCCTCTTAGTGGAAGAAAATAGAAACCTGGTCTCAATTTCATGCTTCACATCTAAGATGTGCTGTAAATCCACACACCTAACACATGTGCCCTGGTCCCTGTGCCCTTCCCAAAGGATACTCAGAAACTCAAGCTCCATGACCTCTGCAGGAACAAAGCTTTCTTGGGGTTTTTAACAACTGTGGTCACACAGGGACGGCTTGTAGTCCACATGAGAAGGCAGGCTGGGGCTGGCACAGTGCGGGGGTGCAGCCAAGAACGACAGAGACTTTGGGGTCCTCAGGAAGGGCCTCGGAGGCTGGCCCACCACACACAGCCCAGCAGGCCTGGGAAGGAGCTGGCTCGAGGGACGAATGGCCGAGGGCACCACTGGGCTGGCACCAGCTCAGGCAGAAGAATTGATGGAAACACTTTCCGCAGCATATACAGGCATCTTCTGAAGAGAAGAAAATAACCTCAAAGGATCCCTGGGTGGACTGATAAGCATCGCTGGCCCAGAGCCAGTCTGAAGCTTTCAGAAGCAGTCTGATCTTCATAAACTCACAGCCTCGTGTTCACCCAGCGGGTTTGAGAGCCTGCGTCAGCTGAGAGCAGAGGGACAGGCAGAAAGGACAATGGGAGGAAATGGTAATTGCATCCTTAGGTGCAAACACGATGGGAAATTCAGAAGTGAGCTCGGATCTTAAAAGGGAGGGACATCTGTATTTCACATTAGGCCATTCGGGAGACGCCAAGGAGCAGCTTATGGCTTAAGAGATTTACAACTTTGGCAAATCTAGATGCCCAGACCTCCCTCCCCTCTAGGGAAATTCCCCAGAGAGCTGAGTATCAGGAGCCCTTGAGCAAAGGAACAACAGTCTCTGTTCTGCACAGAGAAAAGGCAGCTTACACAGCTTGCTGAGTGACTGCAAACCTCTCCTCCCTGGGCCTTAGTCTCCCCTTTTATAACATGAGGGACCTGCATGCATGAGTGTTGCTATGGGCAAAATTATGCCCCCTCCCAATTCATATGTTGAAGCCCTAAACCTTAGTACCTTAGAATGTGTCTACATTTGGAAATAGTCTTTCAAGGGATGATTAAGCTAAACAAGGCAGTTTTTAGGGTGGACCCTAATCCAATCTGACTAGTGTCCTAAGAAGAGGAAATCTGGGACAGAAAGGATCACCAGTGGATGTATGCATACAGAGGACAGACCACGTGAGGACACAGTGAGAAGGCTGCCGTTTGTAAGCCCAGGAGAGAGGCCTAGAACAAACAAATCCTGCCAACACCTTGATCTTCGACTTCCAGCCTCCAGAACTGTGAGACTATAAAGTTCTGTAGTGTAAACTGCTGGACTATGGAACTTCAGTACAGCAGCCTTTGTAACGTAGGACAAGTGGCCTCCAACGTCTTTTTAGATTCAGAACCCTCTCTCCAGGTGAGGTCTAATACCCAGAACAAGTAGGACTCCAAAGCCAGGCAGCCAGGGAGCAGGAGAAGCTGCCTGAGCTCTGAGGCCCTGCATTTCCCAGGCTTTGAGCTGCAGGTTGTGATAGGCTCTTCTCTGGGACTAAAGACCATTCCAGCCTACGGGCAAGGTGGTCCCTTCTACAGTCTTCCTGGAGGCTGGACAACTCGCAGAATTTCTCACTGTCTGAGGAAGTAGCCCCAGGCTGGAAGAGGGGAGCAGGGCCTGCCTGATAAAGCATGTCCCCTGAAGGCGTCCTGCACTAGGAACCCCTCTAGGAAGTGGAGGGCTCACCTAGATTTCAGAATCCAAGAAGCACAGAGTGGAGGAGCCTGATGGACTTGACCAGGGCATGGAAAGTTATGGGGAGGAAGGGCTTGCCCTGACTGAGCTTCTGTCCCCCTCCTCAGCATTCTGGAAACACAGGGCCAGAACCTGGACCAGTGGTTCTAAGGGATGGCCTGGCCTTGGGGGTATCCAGCTCACCCACTGACAAAGGTGAGGTCCAGAGACCTCTGGCCCTGACGTCAGCAAGGACTGCTTCCCAGCTCTGCCCCCATCAGAAGCTCCCAGAGACTCTGAGCACCAAGAAACAGGACAAAGAGGGCAGCAGGCTCCCAGAGCCCAAGGGCTCAGCATCTTGCTGATGGGGAGGTGCCCAGAGAATGACCACCAGCAGCTGCAGGCTAGTGAAGACGCCAGCCAGCTTCGGTGCCCACAACTGGGTGGAAGTTGGTCTGCTTCCCTCCAGTCTGCCCTTCATCACACACCTCAAGGCACAGTCTGCCGCCGAGCAGACTCACAAAGGTCTTAGACCCACACATGGTCCTCTCCACAGGAGCCTCATAAAAAAGCAGGAGGGCAAGAACCGCTGTTTACTGTTTTACTGATAGGGAAACTGAGGCTCAGAAAGGAGAAAGGATGTGTGGTCTTGTGGCCACATTGTCAGCAGGTGATGAAGTTAGGAGCGTGGATGCTCGTGGGTCCGGACATGTACGCCAGTTGAATAAGAGCCGCCACACCACACGTGACAGCAAGCGAGTGTGGACTGACTGAGGCAAGAGGAAAGAACCCCTGACAGCAGGAGGGGTCCGAGGGAGGATGCCCGTTTACTACAGCCCTGTCTGTGACTGTAGACTGTCAGACTTCCTGTTGTCCAGTGTGCCAGACTGTTGATTAGGCACTAGGCGGTCTATTCCTCAATTATCCTGTAACCGGATCTTACCCTATGTGGTAGCCCGCTCAGCACCATTTCAGTAAAACCCCTCTATTTTCCTGGGAGCTGTTTTGTTCCCTTTGTTCTGATATAGTTTAAAATCACTGACCCGTGTCTCAGCCTTTCCCGTTCCCCAAGTCCTCCTGGTCTCAGGCCCTCTCAATGACTTTGACCCCAGCACCAACATCACAGCATCTGCGGCGGCCTGAAGCACCGGCGGGCAGGCTGGTGGTCAGTTCCAGGCAGGTTCAGGAGCCCTGAAGTCCCATGCCTGGTCCCCACCCTTGTGTTTGGGACACAGTTTCTCCTCACCCTAAAGTCTCCCCACTATGTGTCTAAACATGAACCTGGGCATTTTGTACAGAAGTTTCTGAGCAAGGAGGAAAATATGTCCAAGTGGCCTAGAGTTAGGGTTCCAGGCTGCAGTCAAGGCCTTTCACCTCAGGCAAGTCCCCACCTTTCTCTCAGGCTGTGTCCTCATTTATAAAGCCAGAGAACTGGAGCAAGGGGTCTCTGGAGAGCTTCTGGAATGTGAACGAGTGTGCCTGGTCCATGACTCTGACAGTTAAAATATCAAGCCTAAAACAGGCAGGAATTAATCTGGGAGGACCTGCCAGCCACCTCCCTTCCACCTGACCTGAGGGCACCAGCCAGAGACACCACCACGTGCCGCTGGGCCAGCTCCTCCCTGCCCCTCCTGCCACCCTCTGCACCAGAGACCAGGCCTTCCTGTGTACCTCACCGCCTGCAGCCCCCTCCAGAGACAAGCCTTTGTTTGAGGGCTTTTTAGTGACTTTTGAGGACAACATCAATAGTGACAAGGGCATCTGTGACACAGCCAAGAGAACTGGGGCTCTGTAGTCAGGGAGTTCTGCCTGGACTCAAATCCACCTGCTGCCATTTCCCTAGTGTCCCCTCTCTGAGCCTCAGTTTCTCCACTTGCAATATGGGTGTGATGATGCCTCCTTCTATTATAGATCGCTGTGAGAACTGAATGAAATGAACTATATAAAGCATTTGGCATTCGGTAAATGTCACTTCCTTTTTCCTACGATAACAACAATAATAAAATTAAAAAAAAAAAACAATGACTGAGAGGTCACGATTCCTGCAACCTCAACCATTCGTATCACGGCCAAGAACCCAGAATAAATGGTGGCCTTTGAGAGGTCGAAATGTAACCAT
>PVIJ01009387.1:0-67192 GCA_004024925.1 Scalopus aquaticus
GCTGGCCCCCTCCCCCCCTGCGGAGGCCTCTCTCCCTGCTGGCTCAGGCTGAATCCCGTGGAGCTCTTGATCTCTGCATGATCCCGTGGCCACACTGGTCTGCAGCCTCAGGATTGTGTCGGCTGCTGTGTGCTGAGGGGGGCTTGCCTTTGCTCCCCAAGGATTTGAGAGCTCACTGTGTTCTAGGCTTCATGCTACAAGCTGGGGACACGGCAGGAAACCCGAAAGATCTAGCTGACCTCCTGTCCTGGGGGAGCCGGCAGCAGGCCAGTTTCTGTTTAATTCCAGCTGTGATAAGTGCTGCAGGGGAGACCCAGTTGGTAGGGAGAGCGCCTTAACCACGGCTTATCTGCCTCCCACAGGGCAGCACCCTGGGAGGGCCTTCAGAACCAGGAACCCTTCGAATGAGCATAGTGGGAGGAGCTACAGCTGCCCTGGGGTCGGGGCAGGGGTCCTCCTTCTCGGCCTGGTTTTGGAGTTGCCAGGGGTTTTGGAGTTGTCTGCTGACCGGTAAATCCCTTCCTCCGGGCTCACCTGCCCCTCATGCGCCCTGCGTCACCTGGTGATGGCAGACATGCCTCGAGGGCACAGGGCCCATCGGAACTGAATGAAATGCTTTCTTGCCTGGCAGCGGATTATCAGTCTGAGGATCATCTGCCCTTGTTCTTTCCTCCCGTGTTGGCCGGGTCAGGCTTGGCCCTGTCCGCCGAGGCCCCTGCAAAGTCTTCTTGGCGTCTCTCTCTGGCCTCTCACCTCTTGACCTTACCGAGAGACCAGAGAGAGACTGGCGAGACCAGCAGGGCTGAGGTGTGAGATTCAAAACCAGCCACCTGGGTACCCCTAGGGGTGAGGGGGAGGAGTCCAGCTTGTGGGCTGCCTTAGAGCCGACTGTCCAGGTGTGGGTGACCCAGAAACCAGAAGCGTGGGGCCGGGGGCCTGGACTCCTGCGGAGGCAACACTCTTCTCGAAGGTCACTTCGGCCCCACAGCCGTGGTGGTGTTCACATCCCAGGGCCACCCTTAATGAGCCCGGGCCCCTGTGGTCTGCCCAGGACGCCACACCTCCAGGACCCCTTGGAGCACCTCCCTCAGATCTGGGACGTCCCCTTCAGTGCCCTTCCAGACCCGACTGGGATCCACACCAGTCATTTTGCGGTGTTCCCTACTACTCTACGGGCGCAGGACAACCGGGTGTCCTCCGGGCTGTGGGGACCCCGTGTCTAGGCCGGCTCTGGAGGCGCAGCTCCCGCTGGTGGCTGCACTGTTTCTTTTATAGGGTCACGTGAGGCTGGCCCACCAAAATGGTGCTGACACACTATTCTGTGTGACTGGAGTTTTTAATAGTTTTTATACTCGCCTCACACACAGAACGGCCCTGACAGTCGCTGCCCACACCCCAGGGGCTGCCCTGCCCGCCCGTTGCGCCTTCCGCCTCACTTGGCTCTCTTGGCCTGCACCGGAACAGAGGATAAGGCCTCTGTGTGTCCCGGGACCTGAATGGTGCTTTGTTTTCTGCGCTGGGCTCCCGGGCCGGCTCCCGGCCTGCCGCTGCAGTTGGAGCAGTCTCGTCCCCAGTGAGATGTCCTTCCCGTCCTCGCTCCCATTGCTTCCCGGGAGGACAGGGCTGAGAGCCAGCTTGGGGTCTGTGCCGTCGCTGCCTGGAGGGAGCTCATAACCGAGGGGCTAGGAAGGGGTCTGCCCTACCGAGAGTGCTCCGCTGTGGGGGCGGGGGCCCTTGTTAACAGTGAACTAAGGAGCTAGTTGGCAGGAAAGTGGAGGAACTCTGAACTGGCAGGAAGGGAGTGTGGGAGGGCCCCCACCCGCGTGAGCAGAGGTGGGAGGCCGGGTGCGGGCAGAGGAGATGCTCCTGCTTGCTGCCCTCATCCTCTCCTCGGCTTTCCTGCTCTCCTTCCCTGACTCCTCAACTTTGCCCTCTCTACCGGGGAAGCAGGAAAACAATCCCAAGAATCAAAGGCGCCTCTTGTGTGTTAAGGTCAAAGGAATGGAAAGGTGGTGTGAGGTGGTGAGGGAGAAAGCAAACAGAGGGCTTGTTTGTTGACCTGGAAGCCACAGCACGCCACGGGGCCAACCAGAATGTTCCAGGGTCAGCCCGCCCGCCCTTTTCCGCTCGTCTCCAGTTCCCTTTGTCCCAAAGTGAAGACGCTGCTTTACTTCAAAGCTGGCTCTCCCTTCATGCAGCCCAGCAGGGCATGGCCGCCTAGACAGTGCTGCTAAAGACGGTCCCCAGGGTGCTGCGGGGCCTGGAGGCCATTTCAGGTGGGTCCCTGCGTCCGAGGGACTTTCACAAGAGGTCGCTTGCCTTGACCATTGTTTTGCTCATTGGTGCAAAAACTGGTGGGCAAAGCTGTGGGCACCTTTGCAGAATCTGGGCCACGGTTCGCCTCCATGCCCACGCAGTCCTGCCGAACCAGCCTCGCCTGACGCTGGCCGGTAAAGCGCTGATAACAACCCAGTCTGTTGGCTCTGTGCGTGTGCGCGTGCGCCTGCTTTACTAGTCCGCGTGGTGGAAAGGGGGCAAGCCTTCTTGGGTCACATTAGCTGGTGGCGGATACAGTCCTGGATTATTTACCTGGGACCCTTAGAGACCAACGTCCCTGCACCTGTTGGGGTGGTGGGAGCACTAGTGCCGGCGTGGGAGGGGACAGGAACAGGACAGCTGGTAGCAGAAGGGGGGGGGAGGGGTTTTTCGCCAGCCAGGAGCATGTGCTCAAGACTACAGAGGTGCGGCGGATACCCGAGCTGGGTGAGGGGGGGGTCCTCAGGGACCCTCTAGGTCCCTTACCCCCTAGGTAAGAACCCCAGGCTATTTCCTCGGTTAAGGCACCCCAGATAATCTCATGCTATCTTCAGCCTCTCGGCAGTGGCTCAACTCCAGTACGTGGGTTCTGTGACCAGTGGTCAGATCCAGCGCTGGAGGCAGCGGTGGTTGGTGTGTTCCCGTCTTTTCCAGTGCAGAACAAGGCTCTGGGATGCTTGCTCTTGTTACTGGGGTGCAGGTACTTTTAGTGGCAGGTACCACCTAGTAGTTACCCAGACTTTGGCCCTGCGTGGGGGGGAGCAGAGCATAGCCGCCAGGTGCCCCGAGGAGCCTCTTCTGTATGGAGACACAGGTGAGCCAGTCCTCCCAGCAGTTCAGCTCTAGCCATTCACATCCAGGTGCCCCAACCTCAGGCCGACACTTACCCCCTCACACAGACTCTAGCCCAGCAGTCGTCCAGACTTTCCACTGCCCTCAAGCTCCCTATTTAGCTCTGGGTGCCTTGTTGCTATCCCACAGATTAGCATCTGCGTTTGTAGGTATCGCTCTGCTGAGGGTCTCTGCACTCCAACTGCTCAGACTCTGAGACCCTCCGTCCTGCACACTGACTCTGCACCCTGCTCTCCTGTGCAGTCCCTGGTTCTGAAGTCTGCTATAGATAGGCATGAGCCCTTCAGCCAACAGCAGCAGAGAGGCTCTGGATAGCTGTTGCCCCCACTTTTAGGCTGCACTGCCCAGTAATGCTCCAAAGACAATTAATTGCAGTTTTTTCTGCCTCTCTTGCCGTGTCGCTGGTGTCTTCTCTCTCCCCATCGTGAGGGACTCCAGAAGAAAACCTCTGTGGGCTGCAGTGGCTGCCTGAGAAAAGCTGCTGGGGTTGTTTGAGTTGCCAGCTGAACTAGCCGTGTTTTTCAGAGAATGCTATTTTTACTTGAAAGAACAACTGCCAGACAGCTACGCTTATTCAGAGTTGGGTGTCTGACACACTTCTCAGAAATGAATGTAGTGAACCTGTCGTTTCGAAATAACAACGAAAATCAGCTAATAGTGTTTGTTGCTATTGGGGCCAAAGGTAGGCTGCCCCAAGAGGGGCCTACGTGGCATGTTGACTATTTTGAATTTCGAGAAACTAAGAGGCAAGTTCCAAGAATGATGTTTTTGCCTAATTATCTGTCTCTCTAAAAACAGGAAATAAATCTTCTCTGTGGTGATCCCTGAAGTGAGAGACATTCTTACCCCAGAGTAGGGCTTGCAAGGTCTGTTTTCCATGCATATGGAGATAAGTCCTGCAAAATTCCTTTTTCTTTAAATCATGATGTTCTTCGTTCTGTTTTTCTTGCCTGAGTTTATCACCCCTTTCAAGAGACAACACGCCCCCCTGGAATGGCCTCGGGACAGTGCGTGCACTTGTAGCTAACATTGTCTTTTCTCTTGCTAGTCTCCCTGGTATCCATTTAATAATTTTCCAGCTGTATGGACCCTGATGGTAGAGGAAGATCATTTCCCTCCCAACATCACCAATAGTAAAGTTAGAGCTTTTAAGCAAAAATTAGAATTTTGTGTGCATCATTCTGAGGTTGACAGCTTCTCACTACTAAAGGGCTTTTCTGATTTGATTGTGATATTATACATGTGCTGTTTTGGCATTTTATTGTATAGTGTCAACATCTCAAAGTTTAGCATCACTCAAGAATCGATAGTTTCCAAATGACCAGTGTGTATGGTTACTAAATCACGTAGGATAAAAGGCCACTAGTAATTTAAGAAAAGCCAATGGATTTTATTTTTTTACTTTTTTAAAAGATTTATTTATTTATGCATACAAGAACTGGGGTGTAGGCCAGAGATGTGGGGTGGTGAGAGGATTCACCAGAGACAGAGTAGGGAGCAAAACAGGCAGACCCACTGAAGTACACTGCTGAAGGGAGCAGCGGGGCGAGGCAGGAGAGGTCTGCTGCGCCATGTGGGTCAGCTCCCTGGCTGGGGATCAAACTCAGGCCGCAGAGGTGATAGCGCTGAGACTTAACCCTTGCGCCACCAGGGAGGCTCTGCAGTGATTTTTAGTATAGCCACTATGTTTACAGACATCACCACAATCTAATTCCAGAACATTCTCATCACCCAAAAGGAAAGAACATTCTCATCACCCGAAAGGAAATTCTGTGGTCACTGACAGTCACTATTATTCCTCCCCACACCCAACCCCCAGCCTTGACAACCACAAATGTACTTTCTGTCTCTAAGGGTTTGCCTATTCTAGATGTTTTGTATGAAGGTAGCTATATGATGTTAGTCCTTTTGTGTTCAGCTTTCTTCACTTAGCATGTTTTTGAGGTTCATCCACTTTGTAGCAAGTAACAGTTCTTCATTCTTTTAATGGCTAAATAGTATTCCGCTGTATAGCTCGCCACGGGTTTGTCCACTCATCTGCTGGACATTTGGACTGTTTCCACTTTTTGGCTATTATGGAAAATGTTGCTCTGATCATTTATATACAAGACTTTTGTTGACGTATTTGTTTCTCTGGGTTCATGGGCAGACCGTCTGCCTCATACGGCTGCACTCAATCACTCAAGGAGCTGCTAAGCAGCTGTCCAGAGTGGCTGCACCACCTTATGTGTGGGGGTTCGTTTCACCACATCTTTACTAACACTGTGACTCCTCAAAAATAGCAGTTAAAACCAATAAATGAAATTGTGTGTCACAAAACATTCACAAAGTAAAAAGTCAGCCACAGATGGGAGAAGCTATTTCCTGATCTCCTATCTGACAAGGGAGTAAGACTCAGGCTCCGTAGAGGACTCCGCAGCTCAACAGCAACAACCCAAACAACATCACTCGACGACGGGCAAAGGACTTGAACGTGCACTTCTCCCCAGAGACAAGAGTGGCCAGTGAGCACAGGAAAGACACTCAACGTCGCTGAGGCATGGGCCGGCAAATCAGGACGGCAGTGAAGCGCCTCGCCACGCCACGTCACACCACGCCACGCCACGCCATGCCACGCCACGCCACGCCACGCCACGCCACGCCGCTAGGTGACTGCTGTCAGCACCAAACAGAAAACAGGCACAGGCAGAGAGAGAAGCCGGGTCCCCGCGCACGGCTCGGAGTGTGAGGTGTCGCTGGCCACAGCGTGGAGGGTTCTGAAAGACAAGATGGAATTACCGCATGACTGGCAATTCCACTGGCGCATGTATGCCCAAAAGAATTGAAAGCGGGGTCTCAGATGTAACACCCCCATTCATATAGCGTTATCCATGCTCTCTAAAACATCATGGAAGCAACCCAGCCCATTGCCCCATGAAGGGGCAAAGTGTGACGCACACAGACCATGAAATGGGGTTCAGCCCTAGCAATGAAGGAAATTCTGCTGTATTCTACAGCACGATGGGCCTTGAAGATTAGTGCCCAGTGAAGTCAGCCAGGCTCAGGCGCTGGATGCCCCGCTTACAGGAGATGCTTCAGAGCCGCCGCCTGGGCTGGGGGGCGGGAGGGGCTGAGCAGTCTCCCATTTCCTGGGTGAAGCCTGCCACGTGGGCGGGCGGCAGCCCCGCTGATGTGTACAACACCCCTGTTTCCCGGCTGTTCCCGCTGGGCCTGGTGGCCTGTCTTTCTGCATCCTCCTGGGTGCCATGGGAGGGGGTACCAGGTTCAGTAGTGGCCTGCGCCCCCCCTTAGTGGGCTGGAGGGGAAGAGAAAGCTGCTCATTGTCCCCCGCGGATGAAGGGCAAGAAGAGGCAGAGGCTGAGGAGACTCGGGCTCTGGGAGGCGCGAACACATTCCCTGCCAGGTGGAGTCTTCATTGAACTCAGACTCCTGTGCCCTTGGGCACCTGCTCTGTGCCTGGACCAGCACACCCACGTTTCACCAGCACCAGCAAGCCCAGCCCTGACTTCCAGAAGCTGCCTGGCAGGGACTGAGCGCTCTGAACTGGGAGTGGCCTCTGCGGCCCAGTAACCGCGGCTTCGGGACAGGCCCTAAGCTCTGAGCCCACTCACGGACCCCACCTCCGGGCTTGTCCGGGCCTGGCCTGGTGTGTTTTGTGTTCCCAGCAGGGGGTAGCGCCGGGTGGGCGCCCTGCTTCTCCCCGGCAAGGGCCTTTGGACCACACTGCCTGCAACCAAGCGCGTGGCCTGGGTGGGCTTGAGAGTAGTTGGAGCCTTTGAGAACCTCCCCCAGCTAACGTGGGCCCAGGTAGGGGGTCCAGCTTTCTGGTCCACAGGGAGAAAGGCCCACGCTGTCGCTGTGTCCAGAGACACTCTGGGTCCAGCGGGAGAACGAAGGCATGAGACGCCTCATTTTTCCTCTCCTCCCATTGGATGCTTTGCCCCTTGTCTTTGGTCAGAAACTCTCCCCCCGCCCCCCCAGTGCTGGTCCTCCTGCCTGTGAAACCCCAATCTACTGCCCTTTAACCTCCCACCAGGAACACAGGTGGCGGCTTTTGACCACCCCTCCTGGCTCACCCCTGACCTGCTTGTGTTTTTTCTTCCCTTGGCCTGTTCAAGGTCTGCCGCGAAGGCAGGGATTGGCTCCCAGCAGCCTGTCTCCTCTGAGCTGTAGGGAAGGGGTGTTCCGGAAAGCCCGTGGCTTAACCTAGAGCCCGGGGACAAACAGGCGGTGGGCAGAGGACCTGCATTTGGCTCTTGCAGCCCCGGGAGCCGCGAGGCCTGCAGCTCTGCGCCTGCTGCCGGTAAGAGCCCTGCCTTCCAGAGCTCTGGCACCTGCGCCGGGTGGGGGCCGTCCTGCGGCGCGGGGGCCTTCTGGTTCTCGGAAGAGGACAGGGATTCTGGACACAGGCCCGTGGAGATGAAGGATCGGGCGGGTGGTGGGGGCGCTGGGCTGTATCTCTGCCTACGGGCCTCGGGGACAGTTCTGATGAGGATGGGCCAAATGAAGGTGCAAGAAGCAGGCAAACCCTGCCTGCCGGTGGAAGTGGGCCGTGCCCAAGACCTCGGGCAGGGGCCGTGCAGCTCTGGGCCAGAATGCCTTTGCGTGGTGGTGACTGGGGAGGGCACGTGGGTCCCCCTGACTGGCCCTCCTGTGGGAATGCCCACGCTGCCAGGGTTGGGGGAAGGGTCTGCTTTGAGAGTGGCATCAGCTGAGGCCCAGCGGCCCGTGTTGGACTCAGCCCACCTTGACGAGATGCTGTGGAACTACGGAACTGGACTCTGGCTTCACGGCAGGAATCTGGGACATTGAAGGGCCAAAAGCAGCTCGCCTTCAAGATGTGAGTTTGTGGCTGTCCTAGACAGTGGCAGCCCCAGGCGAGAAGCCGCTAGTTCTCCCCACACAGTGGTCTGTTCAGAGGCGACAACCAAAGGGCAGCTTGGAAAGTGCCGCCGGTGGCACGTCGCTCTCTCCTGAAGCCTTTGTGTGTTTTTTGTTGTTGTTTTTTTAAAGATTTATATATTTATGCATACAAGAACTGGGGTGTAGGCCACAGGTGTGGGCGGTGAGAGGATTCCCCAGAGACAGAGTGGGGAGCAGAGCAGGCGGATCCACTGAAATCCACTGCTGAGGGAGCAGCGGGGAACAGGAGAGGTCTACTGCGCCCTGTGGGAAGTTCCCTGGTTGGGGATCGAACTGGTGCTGCAGTGGCGGTGGACAGCTTCATAGTACTGAGACTTAACCCGTTGCGCCACAGGGAGGACCCTCTCCTGAAGTCTTTGAAGGGGCCCTTGTCAGGCAGAGGGGCCTCTCCCTGGCATGGAGCGGAAGCGAGGCCTGCTGTGACCTGTCATCTTCCCAGTGTGCCTTCGTGGATGCGCTCCAGCCCCCTCCCCCCAGGTCAGGCTTCTGCGCACACTTGGTCCTTGAGCCTCACGGTTTTCACCTCATCGGGCGGGTCCACTTGCGTGCGGATGCTTTTCTGCCCACCGTTCCACATTCACGGACTCAGCCTGCAACAGCGTAGGTCCGCCGCACTCACGGCTGGGGAATCCACGTGTCCCGAGTGCTGTCTGTGAGTTATACCCAGCTGGCGACTGGCCGGGTCGGCGCTCCTCATCCCGCCGTTACTCAAGGGTCAGTTGTATCCACAACTGCAATGAAGGGGAGACCACCCACCCCCTGCCGGGGGACCCCCATTCCTGCCCAGTAAGCCAGAGTCCTGTAAAGGGGCCCTGGGGAGAGCGCTTCTGTTTGCTTAAGAGAAAAACCTTTCCCTCAGTTCAGGGGGAGGAGAAACTGATACAGTCCCCTAATGACTTCCGGTTCTTATCGCCAACTGCAAACAGCAGACTCCTCAGCTCATGAATGAGGGTTCAAGGAGAAGGGGGAGCTGGCTCTGTGCTGTTGGGGAACAGGTGGGGGGGGGCCGAGAGCTCCCGCTGCTCGTGCCCCAAACTTCTGAGCTCGGAAGCTGACGAGGAGGGAGCCTTTTCTTCCGGGTTGGACCAGCGGTGGAGGGCCGTGGCTCCGCTCCCTGGGGGAGGAGCCCGCCGCCGTGGGGGTCTGAGGCCAGGACAATCAGACCTGCGTGCTGGACAGTCGGTCGTTAGGCTGCATCTGGAACGATCTTGTCCGTGTACCTGGCCGCCTCTCACTAGGCTGGTGTGTCAGTTTCACAAAGGCAGGGTCCTCGTCTTTCTTGTTCAGCTGCCTCCGGCGCCTAAAAGCACCCGGCACGTCGTCGGGGCTCAGTCGGTACTGAGTGATGAAGGATGGTGGATGATGAAGGAATGGCGGCGTTCTTTGCCAGCATTTTATTAAACTTGCCGGGCTTCATCCTCTGTTTGGACCACACCTGCAGGGAGAGGCCACCGCTCCCCAAGCGGGGGCAGAACCCCGAGTGCCAGGCGGGGCTGCCCCCTAGGGCCTCTCCAGCAGATCCCGCCTCAGCCCAGGTCAAGTCCCTCCCCCAGGACCCTCGGCCTGGGCACCTCACTGCTGGGCCCCGACTCCCCTGGCACCGTCAGGGTCTCTAGTGTGTGAGTCTTGACTCCTCAGCAGCGGACAGTGTCTCGAAGGCAGAGGCCGGTTGTGAGTCCGGGGCAGCGGGTGCTCAGCCAGCCCCTGACGACACCCACTGTGCGGCGTCTGGTGACCGTGGCTCGGTGGAGACCGCTGGGCTCAGGAGGCAGCGGGGCGGTCGTCAGCCCCGGGGATGAGCTGGGGATGAGCTTATTTTCCACCCTAACTAACAGATGGGCTGGTTCTTACTCCTAACACCTCTCTTTCCAAATATGTGACTTCCTCACACCAGCCGATTCTCCAGTTCTCTGCAGACACCGCTGGGTGTCCTCAGCTCTGTTCAGCTGGCACTACCCATGCAGCCCCCGCAGGCTGAGGGCTCAGCCCCTGAGACCCCAGACTCAAGTCTGGCCTCCTGTACGCGGCCAGCTGCAGCGCAGATCCCCAGCATCGGCCGCGGCTGTGGTGATTTGCTAGAACGGCTCCCAGAGCCCAGGCAGTCGCCCCCCGCCCTCCCCCCAGCTGGTGTGTGCAAGGGGCACAGATGAGCCCCAGGTGAACAGGTGCACAGGGCAAAGTCTGGAGATCCTGGGTGCAGGAGCTTCTGTCTCTCTGGAATTGGGGTGCACTTTCCCAGCCGTGCAGGGAGCATCCATCAATGTGGAAGCTCTATGAACCCCATTTTTACAGTCTTTATGGCAGCCTCACTCTGCAGCTGCTAGTGATTAATTCATTGCCTTGGGTGATGGGATTCGCCATTTCCAGACCTCCACTTGGGGAAGGGAGAGCTCTGGCCCTCTAATCACAGGGCTGTTTCCTCTGGCGGTGGCAGCGCCCCCATCCTGAAGCCATCTGGGGCCCACTGAGTCCCTCACTAGCACGTGTGCAGATATGGTTGAAAGGAGTTTGTTATAAATCATGAAAGGTGCTCTTGTCTCCCGACTGCTTGCAGACTCCAGGGGTTTTAGGAGCTCTGGGCCAGGGACCGAGACAAAACCCCATTTCCTGTTTCTTACGTATCACAGTATCAGGTCAGAGAAGTCGAGTGATTCCCCAAGATTGTCAGACCAGGTGGTGGCAAAGTGGGAATTTGAACCCCAGTTTTCTGACTTCTGGACTCTGCACGGAGTCACAGTGGTGTGGGCCCCGCTTCTGCTTTGTTGCACCTCCTGCCTCCACGGAGACCACTCCTGACTGTCACCCTCACTCCCTGGGCCCGGGTACTCGCCCTGTACCTCCCCAAGGTCCAGCTGCAGGGGTGTTGCCGGTGAGTGGGGAGAGCAGCCCGGTGAGGACGCTGAGCCGCGGGCAGTGGCGAGGTGCGGAAGCTGCCGGGCTGCAGACGGGCCCGAGCCCACTGCCCTTATCTCGCGATGACGGGAGCGCCTGCCTGCCGTCAGCGCACGCCCGCCGCTCGTGGCCCGTGAGTGTCCGCGCCGCTTCCTTGCAGGCTGCAGAGAGCTGGAAGGAATGTTGTGGAACAGAATCACAGCGTGCAAGCGCGAGCCCAATAAAGCTGTCAAGAACGGAGTAAAACAGCGTTGGGGGTGACCTGGCCGGTGCCTCATCCAGGCCCCGGCACTTAGGGACACTTAGAGCTGCTATTAATCATTGTTCTAGAATTACTGCAAGCCATGCCCTGCCTCCTCAGAAGCGGGGCAGGGGGCACTGAGAAGGCATCTGGGGTATTGCCGTTGGGGTTGGACTGACAAGAGGGGGAGGCTCCATCGCTGGGGCTTTCTTCTTTCACTCAGCAGCTCAGGTGCCCAACCTCGTTCCCACAGCCTCCAGCTCTCAGGCGCCTCCGCCAGGGAACGTTCGGCTTTCTTAACTTCTCCCCACTGAGGAGAAGCTATTCCATTCAACTGAGCACACCCTGCTGCTGGTTAGGGAAGGAAGTGCCTGCTGGTAGGTGAAGGGCCTGGGCTGCTGGCGGCCACCCGCCCCTCTCCGCGGCATGCGCTTCGGGGTAGAGTCCGAGTCAGGAGCCTCTGGGCGCTTCTGCAGAATAAGCCAGCAAGAGAGGTCTGCTCCGTCTGACCGGGTGCTCGGTCAGGCCCTGGCTCCTGCAGGCGGCGTGACCTGGAGGAGGCAGAGAGCCTGCAGGGGAGGGCTGGGTGTGGGCCGGCCAGTCGGTTCAGCGGAGGGCAAGGCCTCGCCACGCAGCGTGGGGCTTGGGAACGGCCGGGGCGAAGGTCGAGGAGCAGGAGCTGGAGACTGGCAGGCAGCGGGCCCGGGGCGTTAACGAGTCGCTGCAGAGGTCGGCGGAGCGTGAATCTGCCCACACGTGGCTGGGGGAAGCAGGGCCGTGCCAGACCTGTCCGGGGACCTCTGCCTTGAGCTCGAGACCGTGGCCCAGGCTCTCCCCCGAGTTTCTCCTCCCTTGCTTGCAAAGCCGGGGCCCTGACTCCCGACGCTGCTGCGCAAGGTCTCAGGGAGCGGCTGAGAAGCGGAGCGGCGCACACAGCCAGTCCCTGCGGGTCTGCACTGCCGCATGCGGGCGGCAGCAGGGGCTGCCTGCCGGTGTGTCTCTGGGAAGGCTCGGGCCCAGCCTTTGTCCTCAAATTCCAAAGCAGAAGGGAAAAGTTCTGGGTAAGGTCCACTGGGTCAGCTTTCCTGGGAGCTGGAAGTAGGGGATACAGAGCAGCAGGTCGGGACGCTGCCGCTTCCTCCCTCTGGGAAGGAGCGCTCCTGGCCACTGACCCCTCACCGTCTTCCAGCCGCCTGGACTTCGCTGTTCAGTTGATCCAGAGGACCCGGTTTTCACGGGAAACCGGGTACTCAGGGGCCTTCCTTGCGGGACTTTGGGGGTGTGCCTAGCCGAACAGTAAGGGCGGGTCAGGAAAGCTGATCCTGAGCAACTGATCAGCCAAGCGGAGTCAGGCACCCAGGGAGGCTGTGATGAGACGTGAGGGAGTGTCCCTCCTGGCCACTGGGGGGGTGACAGCGTGGGGTAGGACGCCCAGCAGGGACTGTCCTGTGGCAGCACACAGCCCCAGGCAGCGGAAGACACACCCCTCCTCTCTGCACCCCCGTCCTGCCTGTGCCCTCCACTGGCTGGAACCTGCAGAGTCCAGCCAGCCAGGGAGCCCCAGTGCCTCCCTCTGCGGGACTCAGCTCCCCTGGCCACAGAGCAGAGAAGGGGGTGCAGGGAGGTGAGCAGAGTAAGGCAGAAAGTCCCCTGCAGGCTGAGCCCTGGGGGAGCTTGGAGCCGGCAGGGAGGGGCGCCGCCGGCCACTCCTGGGAAGGGCCTGCAAATCACAGTCACCACTGTCCAGCGAGGCCATCAGGGAAACTAGGACAGATAAGGAAAGGGAGGCGCAGCCTGGTAAAGGAGGAAGCACCAGTATCTGTCCGCAGTGACGTCATTGCCTGTAGGGCAGTCTGAGAGGCGCTGCAGAGCCACTAGCGAGCAGGCGAGGCAGTGAGACCAGGCCTCAGGGTCAACAGACAACACGGGCGTGTCCCTGGCAGGTCTCTGGCGGGCGGTCGAGCCACCGGGAGCAGCCAACAAGTCCGTCTACACCTGCGTCGGAAAGAATAAACACCTTAGGAACGAACTTTAAAAAGTGTAAACTTATATTCTGAAAATGATAAAAATTGTTGGGAAAAAAACCCCCAAATAAGTGGACCACCTGTGTTCATTGATCAGAAGACTTAGTGTGGCTAACGTGGGACTGTTTCCCAGGGTGACCCACAGCCTGCGCCACCCCCAGCCCAGCCCAGCCCAGCCCAGCCCTTTATTTGCAGAAGTCGAGGCGACGACTCTAAGGTTCACATGGACGTGCGGGGACCAGCCAATCTCAAGAAGGAGCAAGGCTGCGCACCCCCGACCTCAGAGCGCCCCCCGAAGTCACCGTGATCAAGGCCACGCGGTCCTGCCGCAGAGGCAGACCTATGGGTCCGTGGCGTCGGCTCGAGAGCCCAGAGATAGTGGCTCCCGCTTACAGCCAACCGATCCTGACACGGGTGCAGTCGATACAAGGTCAGAGATGAGGCAGATCTGCCCCAAAGGGGCGAGGCCGGGCACTCAGCCAGCGCTCCTAACGGGGGTCCAGCAGGCCCTCAGCTGGGGACCCCAGGAAGGCTGCCTGAGGGAGGGGCCTGGAAGAGTAGGAGGACCCCGACACCCTCCACCGGCTCTTGGAAACGCTGGTCCTCAGCTAACGTTTTGGTCACGTCGGGCGGGATTCCTTTTTCTCCTCGTGACGGGCAATACAAGGACTGCTGGGTTGTATGTGCATCGTTTTGAACAATCAAGTGTAGGATGCAAATTCAAAAGGGGAAGCAGTGAGAGAAAAGCCTTTTCCCCTTGCTCTCCCCCACTGTCTCCAGCGTCTTGAGTCTCAGGCTACGTGCATGCGCCGTGGGGGTCTCTCAGGGCAGGCTGTGACACCTTCCGGCTGGGGACAGGGACAGAGGGCTCAGCTGAGATGGGGTTTAGAAGCAAGGCCCGCGCTTCAGTCCTGCAGGCCTCTTTGTGTCTCGGTTCAGCCAGGGGCCGTGTCCATGGCCTGCCCAGAAGCAATTTGGCTCTGCTTCCCTCTAAGAGTCCAGAGGGAGGTGGGCCTTTGGGTCTCCCCGCTCTCAGTTTGGTGCCCTTGTCTGGGTGCTCTCCGCACTGGGGACTCGCTCTGTCTTCTCTCAGTCTCGCCGCCTTTCTGGCCTGCTGGCCTTCTTGTTTTGGTGACCCGCATGCCCGGCTGCTTCCTGGCAGGCGCGCCCGGGAGGTCGCCGTTGCGGCTGCGTTCTCTGTCTTACCTTCGTGCCTAACCTTCGGTAGTTTTGCTGGTTGAGAGCCTCAGGCTGGAAGTCATTTTTCCTTAGCCATTTTGAAGGATTGCTTTGTATTTGATGAGCTTCCCGACTAGGTGTTGAGAAATCCAAAACCTTGCCAATTTCTGCGTCTTTCTGTCCTTTTTCTCTCCTCCCCCTTCTGGGACACTTTCTCCATCCCCCGGCCCCCCATCTGCTTCGGGGTCTGGCCCTCGGGTTCCTCCCACCTTCCCAGGCGGAGCAGTTCCCTCTGTCCTGGGTTTCTTGAATTCTTTCACCTCCCCCCTTGGTTTTTGCTGCATCCTCTCCCCGTTCTGAGACTCCTGGCCTTTGCTCTTGGGTCTGCGCTCTCGCCCGCTAACTAGCTGCCTTTTTTTGCTTACTTTCCATTTCTTTGTCTTTTTGCTCCGAGATTTTCTTTACCTTGTCTTCCAGACCGCCTATTGATTTTTGTTTGTTTATTTTTCCGATCACAGTTTTTATCTCCCAGAGCTCTTTTTGCTGTGAGTGGTTCTTGAGAAACCCGGCGGCATGCCCGCGGCTGCCATCTTCCCTCCGTCCTCGGGCACGCTGGGGCCGTGCTTGCCCGTGTCTCCTTCATGCCGACAGCCGCGGAGGCTGCTGCCTCCAACTTGCTCTTTTCTGCTGCTTTTCTTTGGGTTCTACCTTTGAATGACTCTTCCCTCCCCCCAGTGACCTTTGATGCCTGCTCATGGGCACTGGAGTGCCCGCAGTAGATTCTGAGCCCCACGGTGCCTGGGCATGCTTCTGGGGGCCGCCTCAAAGTGAACCCCATAAACGTCTCCCCTCCTGGAAGCCTGGGAGGGGGGAAGGGCTGCTGCGGGCTGGTGGGCCAAGTGGGGAAGGGCCGAGGAGACGTGGTTTGGTTTGGCTTGTGTGCGAGGTCAGTGCAGGGGAGGTTAGCTGCAGAGCAGACATGATATGCGCGTCCAGCAGCTGTTCTTTTAAATCCTCATACTCCAGCCTGCAGGTGGTTGGTTAAGAAAGAAAGGGGGACGGAGAAGGTGTGGAGGGCAGGGCCTCTGGGTCCTCGCAGCACCCCCTCCCCCGCCAGTCCCCGCTCACATTTATCACGAAGGCCAGTTCTGTGCCAGGCAGCGTACTAAGGTCCTCACACTCACACACAACCCTTTGCTGCGGCCAGGTGTCACCCCTGAGTTCACACACGAGGGTGGAAGCTCAGTGGGTAGGTGATGTGCCGAGTCAGTGCACCTGGGGCGCCCTGGGGTCTCAGCCACGCGTCCTCGTAGCGCGTCACGTCCACAGCTGGGAATTGCTTCTTTCCTCGCCACGCCCAGCCAGACCGCAGCACTGCAGGCTCTCTGGGGCTGCCAGCTAAAATTTAAATTTCCAAGGAACAACAAATAATTTTGAAGTATAATTATATCCCCAAACACTGCCTGGGATAAGCTTATACTTTAAAACATGGCTGTTTCTCGTCAGGTCTTAGCAGAGTGACTTGCATTTTAATTAGCTGCATCTGGCGGCTCCAAAGCCTCATCTTGGTGAAGAAGAACTGGGGCCTGGGAGGTGATGAAGGCATCAGCCTCACCGCTCCCGATGCGCTCCCTGGCTGTGCTTGGCGCTGCGGGTCTCCTGATTCTTGATTCGTTATTTTAAGTAAAATATCACAACGGTCGAAACTCCAGACATGTCTAGCGTTTGCTGTTTTCCTCTAAAGGAGTATTAAGACAGCATTTTGTGGTGACATGCCCAAATCCAGGCGGCAAAAGGCCTTCACTTCCCTTTCTCCAAGGACAGAGAACCACAAGAGGAGTTTACGAAATCTTTTACACCATCAGCCTAACATTAAGCTATTCCAAAAGAATCGCCTGACCGAAGCCAACTCACGCAGAAAACTGTCTAAATTCCTTTAAAACTCCCTCAAAGGGAAATGCCACTGCTTCTCCTCGCTCTTTTGCTGATCCGACAGCCAGGCATTTCCTCAAAGCCCGCCCTGCGCACCAGCCCTGGGGCTGGCTCCGGGTTTCTTTCCTGAGCTACGACTCTTCGGTTGTGCCTCCAGACTGTGAGGTCTGGGCTTCTCCGCCTGGAGAGCAGAGGGCCTTTCAGCCCTGGCCCAGTGGGTGCCTCAGCGAGGCCAGGCCCGCCCTGGCCAGATAGGGAACCCCAGAAACCCAGGGGCTGTGGTCTTAGAGGGGAGTGCGCTTCATCTAGTTCAAGGCCTCTCTGTCAGCTGAGCCCCCAGCCTCCCCGCCCCCGCTTGCTCCCTATTCTCACTTCCTCAGGCTCTTCCCCAGCTCCCTCCTCTCCTGCTGGAGCTCTCCAGGGGAAAATATCTGCAGGAGGAAAGGCAGAAGGCGGGCTCCCAGTCATAAACACTATGGCGGGGGGCCGGGGGAGGAGGCGTGTGGTCAGCAGCAGAACAGGAGCAAATGACATGAGCAGGCAGCTCACGCAGGAGAAAAGCTAATGGTCTACAAAACATCCCACCAGCAGGAAAGTGAACAATTGAAGACCCATCCTGTACTCAGAGTGACAAAAATCAGGGCCTAGCACTGCGAGAGCTGGCAAGGGTAAGGACCTGGGAGGGGAACTCTGCTGTGCTTATGGTGGCCACAGTCTCCCCTCTCCCAGGGGAGACTGGTGGGGTAGACCTTCAGAGTGTGCCCGCCCTCCGGCCAGCAGCCCGGTCCTGGTCCGTGCCCTAGAGATAGCCAGGCTGTCGCGCATGTGGGGTCGCGTGGTCTCACTTAACGTTTCATTCTGGCCATTTTCACACCTCTGTGAATACGGAGCAGATAGCACAGCGGCCCCCACACCAGGCACAGGCTGGCTCTCGAGGTCTGCACGCCGCAGTCCTGGCAGCTAACTCTCAGAACGACTCCGCCCTCACCTGGGAACGCGTGTGTGTCCACGTGATCCAGCCGCTAACGGTCAGGAGCCAGAATCTACTTGTGTCAGCACGGGTAGCTCCCAGACCTCCTGTGTGAAAAAACGAGGTTAAAAGATGACAATACATCACGAAGGGAAAAAATCAAAACGGAAGCAGATGGTTCTGGGGACGTGACTGACCTCTTGCTTCTACTCCCCCGCGGGCCCCGCCTTCCCTGCCTCCCGCCCACCGGCCCAGCCAGTAACCAGCGTTGTTTATGTACGTTTGTTTTCATGTTCTCAAAATCATGCAAATGTGACACTTGGGAACATGGAGCGGGCACAGGTGACATCGTCTTGGGTGACTTCTGCTTCCTGGAGTTGCCACTTCCTCGTCTCTTCGGTCCCCACATCGTCCTCGCCTCCTCCAGAGACGCAGCTCCTGGCCCCGCCCGCCCGTTTTCTGCTCCCTGCTCTTGTCTGGGCTGCAGTTGCCCAGGCCCCGGGGCCCCCCCACGTCTCCCTGAGGACCCCCTTGCTTCTTGGGGCTGGCCCCCAGGGCCCTGGGTCCCCAGCCTTCCTCAGTCCTGCTTTACCTGCTCCTGGGTTGGGCAGTGGCCGCCCCCAGGGGCTGCCGGGGCAGTAACTTCCGCAGAGCACATCTGAGGAGCCTTCATCTGCCCCACGCGGCCTGTCTGGCGAGCAGAGGGGTTCTCGGCCGGAAGTGGGGCAGCTCCGGCTCTGTCAGCCGGAGCGCCGTGACCCTCTTCTCCTCTGTGAGGGTGTGCTAGGCTGACGGAAGGCCCCCAAGAGACCCAGGCCTTCCTCCCCGGGGCCTGAAAGTGACACCCTATAAGGAAAGGGTCTTTGCAGATGGGTGACGCTAAGGCTCTAGATGCAGGGAGATGGTCCTAGATGCCAGCAGGGCCCGCGGCACGGCAGGGCCTGGCGACTGAAGGACAGCACTCTGCGGGCTCCGGAGGGGCGGGCTGGCGGGCTGGTGATGAACTTGCAGCTCAAACGGAGAGGATTGGCCCGTTGTTTAAGCCAGCGAACCTGTCTGCTTTGTCAGGGCCGCCCTGGAAGTGGGGCAGCGGCGGGTGGGGGGAGTCGTCGACGCCGTTTCCAGGCGACCCTCATGCGGGGGCCTCAGAGCCCCTTGGCTCAGGCTGCCTCCCGGGGCCCTCGCCAGGGGCTCACTCCCCAGACTCGTCCTCGCTCCTCCCCCTCTGCCGTTGCCAACGTCAGTCTTCTCGTCATGCTTCGGGTGATGTCCTCGGCCGTCTTCTAATTCTTCTGTTTATCGTGTTTAAAATGTCTGCAACTCTATTTTTAATTTCCTAGAGCTCCTTCTCGTTGCCTTTTTAAAATAGCTGCCGCCTCTCCACGCAATAACTTCTCCTATTTCTCTGAGGAGATTAATTATAGTTTTTTTTTCCTAAGTATCTGCTCTCTCTATTACTTTTCCCCTCAGAGGTTCCTGTTTTCATTCCCAACTTGTTTTGGTGAATTCCTTGGCATCTCCTCAGATACCTGCTGATTTGGGGATGTCCGTTCACACGGGACCGTGGCCCCAGACCCCTGCAAGGCCCCGGTAGGGTGGGGTGTGTGACCCCTCGCCCTTTGGGGGAGAAGAGGCTCCAGGCAGCCCTTTCTTCAGGCGCCCATTTAATGTCCACAGCTGCAGGCCGTGGGGCTGGCCCTCCTCCCTCTCCCCCGCTGCTTGGGGGCAGGAGCCCTGGTCCCTGCACCAGATGGAACTCTTCCCAGCAGCGCCTGGGGCCCTGCTCACGACTCTGGATGGGCCACACAGGAGACCCCAGTGCAGGGTTGTTGAAAAAAGTGACCCTGAGGTCCGCGGGGGACCGGGTCTGACTCACCCAAGACCCGACCAGCCTCCGGCTTGCAGCCCCTCATTCTGTGGCACCCGCACTGAGCAGAGCTGGCCCCTGGCCCTGAGCTGCCGGGAGCCCGCAGCAGGGCCCCTCCCCCGCACCCCCTGCCCCTGCCCCACTGGCCACTGGGCTGCTGCGTTGGTGGGCTCTCAGGAGGGGTGAGCCTGGCTCCAGCCGCTGTAGACGAGGCACAGGCCTCCACACGTAAAAGCGAAGCAGGTTGAAACACACCAGCGGGTGGCATCTGTTTATCCTGCGTCTGGGCCACGGGGGCCACGGGGGCGGGCGGCTTGTCCGTATTTTTCAAAGTTCCATTAAAAAGAGAAAGCACCCTTGGTCCTCGACCCGCCCTTTCTCCTTCTACCACGCAAACCCTCTGAAAGTTCTCCAGTCCCAACTGCAGAATTCACACTAGAGACGTCCTCACCCTCACTTTCTCCTCCACCCCCACTGCACCCCAAATCGGTGGCTGTTTTTCTTCCTACGGAGCTCTGCTGCCTGAGACTCTGGTCACTCCTGGGACCAGCCTGGGCGACCCTGGGTGCCCCAGTGCCCCTGCCTCTCCCTCACCACAGACGCGCAGCCCAGCCGCCCTTTGGGTCGACTCCCTGTTATTCCGCCCACTGTGTGTGACCTGGGGACTCGCTCGGCCACTCCCCAGGCTCTAGCTGTGGTGTGGAGCGCGGGGGCCGTGGGGGCGAGACTGACCAGGCCTCCTCCCCAAGGGCCTGCGGCTCCGGGGACAGCCAGCAGTGCTTGTGGCAGCAGGACCGTGGGGTGACAGCTGCACTCCCGCGCTGCCCCCACTGGGCCTTCCTGAGTCCCACTCCACCACTGGCCTGGGCCCCTGCGAGGGCGGGCAGTGGCACGCCTTTTGCACCAGGGGGCAGTGTTCTCCCTGCAAGTCTCACTCCCCATGAGGCTGGGCCGACCCCTCATGTGCTTCCCCGCATTCCCCTCCCGCCGTCTCCTCACTTGCCTCTTTCCCTGAACCTCCTTGGTCCCCAGCCCACAAGTACCCATGGCAGTGCCCCTTGCCCCCCTTCCATCCTCTTTCTGCTGCCTTAAATCAAGGTTGCCAGGGGCGATGTGGCGCCAGGCCGGCGGGTCAGCTCAGCGCCGGAGGCTCTGCCCCAGCCCGCGCTGTTCCCACTACTTGTCCCGTCTGTCTCGGCGCTCTAGCTCCCTTTTTCTTACTGTGCCACCTTCACTGTTCCCGTGTCCCCCTCGGGCCCCCTGCCCAGAGACACAGCCGTGGCCTGCTTGTCGTGGGCACCTTGAGGGCCGAGGCGGCAGCCCTGAAAGTCGGGGGTCTCTCCTGCCGTTTGGGCCCGCGGGCTGCGGGGCTAGGGCCCGCTACATGGTCGGGGCAGAGCAGGCCTGCTGGGAAGGCGCCCCAGAACAAGCCCATCTCCTGGCTGTTCCGCCACGCAGGGCCCTCTGCCAAGTGCGCTCTTTCTGGCTCTGACCTGCTTTTGCTGGCAGCTGCCGAGACTGGTTGGGGGGCGGCAGCGGAGCCTGGTGGGGGAGCAGAGCTGGGGGTCCGTGGGCAGCAGAGGTTCTGACTCTTCTCCCATCTTAGCCCCTCTGGCTGCGCTCCCCCACACCCCAGATGGATGAGCTGAGGGGCTCGGCCTCAGGCCTTCCCTCCGACCCCCGCCAGCCCCCGGGGCCCAGCCTCCCTTGCCCTGTGCCTCTGCCCACCGGTCCCTCTGAGGTGCGGAGACCTGTGCGGGGGGGTGTTCAGGGTAGAGTGGTGCAGTCCTCAAAGGGGCGCTCGCGCCAGGCGCTGTGGCCGAGAGCGTGTCCTCCCGGGATGGCCCTGTCTGGGCCGAATGTGGACGGTGTAGCCTGAGCAGGGGCCGCTGTGCTGTTCTGGCTGCCCGTGGCGGCCCAGGAGGTGGGTTAGGTCTGACATCGTGGGGTTTCTACCTACAAGTTAGAGCTTAGCAGACAAATCGAAACTGCCCTCGGCCAGCGGGGCACTCCCTGCTGGCACCCGTAGCGCGGAGCGGGCGGCCCTGCTGCCGCTCGGGTTTTTAGCAGGATTTGTTAGGTTTGGGGCCTCCAAGTGCCCGTGACATGGTGCTTCTGGGGAAGCTGTGAGTTGTTTTAGGTTGCGCGATGCGGCACCCCTCGTGAGCCCGTGCCGCTGCTCCGAGGGGCGCCGACCCTGGGTCACCTCTGGCCCTGCTGGGGGCCCTGGCGGTCACCTGCCCAGCACACCTGCTTCCGTGTCTGAAATGGAGCTACAGGAGCTGCGAGGCCTCCCAGAGAGCGGGGAACGTGCCCTGGCACCTGCAGGCTCTGGCCTGGCACCAGACGGCTGCTGTGGGCTCCTTCCAGGCCCGGGCAACACCCTCCCCCAGAGGCACACGCCTCTGAGCCGTGTCAGGGCGGAGGCCCTGGCGTGGAAGGGAAGCCAGACTGTCTGGCGTCGCGCGCAGAGGCCTGGTGTCGAGCCGGACCCGGTCCCTGCTGGGGGCCTCGCTGGCAGCCCCGTGCGCGCCGTCCTGTGCCTGGTGCTCTGCAGGCCACGGACAGGGGTCTGTGGCTGGCGTGTGCAGCGTAGCTGGCGGGCCCGTCAGTCTCCGGAGAGGACACGGTGAGGAGCGGGCGGTGGCCGCGTCTCCCGTTCTGTCACTTCCAACACCTTTGGAGTCAGCCAAGGAGGCTTTGCCAGCAGTGGTGTCCCTGGGCGGTCACCAGAGTCTCACGGGCACTGGCGGTGTCCGAGGGGCCTCCCCTGCTGGCGGCCACCGCCTGCAGGGCACCTCCGAGCCGGCCTCACAGACGCTCTGGTCAAGGTGTGGCACAGAGGCCCTTCGAGGTTTCCAGGAAGATGCTCAGCAGACTGTCAACAACCTTGAGGACTTCTGGGTGACCGTCCACCAACCCAAACCCCAAAGCAGGACACGTGTGAGGCCGCGGTGGGACCTGACTCCAGGCAGCACCACAGCCTGCCTGGGAGTGAGGGGCGGGGTGCCCCCTGGAATGGCGCCTGAGGTTGGGCGCCTCCAGAGGTTTGGGGGAGAGCCACAGTGAGGAGAGAGGCTGGCATGCATGTCGCCCCAAAGCCAGGATTGCCTCTGGCCGGGGGTCCTGTTCAAGGCCTGAGGCTCTGCCTCCACCCCAGGGGCTGTGGCAGGGGTTTGGTGCCTGCGGCCTCCCGCGCCCCAGGTCCCCCCATGCGGCGGCCTCCGGCGAGGCTCCCTGTGCCCCAAGTGCCCCAGGTGCACGGGCTCCCCAGCGGCGGGGGTGGGGTGAGAGCAGGCCCTGTGGGAAGCTGCCCACTCGCCCTCCCTTTGCCCACCCTAGACCCCCAATGCCACACTCCGAGAGCGAGCCTCACACACGACCCTTGAGGGGGGCTGCCGCGTCCTGCCCCCAGAGCCCGCGGGTTTCCTCCCCACTGCAGCAGACTCTGGAGAGGCCTGGGGGCACCACGGTGCCTCCCTGGTGTCCCGTCTGGAAGAGGAGGGATTTGAAGGGGTACTGGCTGAGCGAGTTCAGAGAAGGGCAGATGATCTAGAATGAGCTGCATCATCTTGGGGTCCTCAGGTCCCTAGTAGCTGCCCCTGGGAGACGGGGGTCCCCACATGACTACAGCTGTGGACTGAGCTGCCGAGCTGCGCCTGGGCTCTGAGGGGCAGGGGAGCCCCCAAAGCCCCCTGGCCCTGGGTATGCTTCTGTACCTTTCACTGAGTCAGTCCCCGAAGCCGTGGCCGGGCCCCGCTTGGTGCCTCACCTGCCTCCCTCATCCTGGAGGCCTGGGTGGAGCTCAGGGACCCACTCTGGCGGGGGTCACCTGCCCTCCGCGGGACCCCGCGCCCCTGACTCTCAGCCCTCCTTTGGGCCCAGAGGGGGAGCAGGGAGGGAAGCCCTTCCAGGCACCCCTTCCCCTGACTTCAGCCTTGGCTGCTGCCCAGGCCTCTGGGCCTGCACCCGAGAACTTTGTGTCCTGGGGCCAACGGCCTGCGGGGGGCAGCTGGCGGCCTGCAGCTCCCGCAGAGGCCACTGGGCCTGGCCGGGCTGTGAGCGCTCTGGCCGCCGCTGTTGGCCGGGTCTTCCTGCAGGGCTGTGGCTCTCTGTGCGCCCACCCCGGCCTGCGGGGGAGGGGCAGTGGGTGCTGGGGGCTGGCGACCTGGGCAGAGCGGATGAGTTGGCAGGCTCCTGGAGGCTCCGGCCGGGTCCCCTGCCCTGGAGGAGAGGCCGCGGGAAGATGGTCTGAGGCGGCCCGCGCGGGCCCGGCCACGGCTTCGGGGACTGACTCGTGAAAAGTAGAGAAGATCCCCAGGGCCGGGGGTTGTGGGGCCCCCTGCCCCTCAGAGCCCAGACGTAGCCCTGAAGTTCAGTCCTGTGGGGACCCCCAACGGCAGCCACTAGGGACCCCACGAGGATGCAGCATCAACAGGGAGGCCGGGCTGGCGCTCAGGGCCAGCAGCTCAGCGATCCCCGGGACTAAGGGGCCGGGAATTACCCAATTTCACAGATGGGGAAATGGGGCCTCAGGTGCCCGATCTCAAGGGGAGGAAGGGCATCTGAGGGCAGCCCAGGCCTGCTGATGCCCGCGCTCGGCTGGGGCCACCAGCCCTGCCCTCTGCCCCACTTTCCCCACTAAGCTGGCTGCGGCCAGGACCCCGACCTTTCCCCTTCTAAAAACATCTGCCTGGCGCTCCCGCACCCCCGGGACCGGCCCGCTTGGGTCTCAAGTCCAAACCTGCTTTCATTTCCCTCTGGTGACGCGGCTCGGGCATCCGCCCGCCCCAGAGCCTCGGCTCTTGGCTCTTCAGGCGAGACTGCCAGGCCCACGCCCTGGAGCACGAGGCCAAAGGCCTGGATGTCTGTGAAAGGGTCTCTCGTGGCAGTGGGGACTCGGGACACCCTGGTTATCTGGCTCTGAGTTGGGGTGGCACTCGGTGTCCATGTCTGTGGGGCAGACAGCCCTCCTGAGGGCCACGTCTGGTTCCTCTGCGAGGACGCCCAGTGTCGACTGAGCGGGCTAGAATTTGTCTGCGTGGACGTCTGTCTGTGCCCGTCTTGGTGTCCGCTTTACAACAGCCGGGCTGGCTTCCTAGAGTGGCAATAACTGGCCAAGGGGCATGTTTTAAAGGCTCTTGGTAGGTTTTGCAAATGGCTTTCCCCAGAGCTGCCTGGTACGGGGCTGACTGCTCCTGGGCTGTCTCCTGCAGGCCTTGCCAGCGCCGAGTCCCGTGGCCGCTCACGGGATGGGCAGTGGCCGCGCCTCCCTGTCCTCTTCTCCGCGTGCTGGGTTCAGGGCGGTACTGCCGGGCTCGGGGCCGCCTGTATTGCCGCCGTGCCCGTGCCCCTGGAGTTCACCCCAGGAGGTGGCTTGGCCGTTCCCCCTTTCCCTTCAGCCTAGAGCCCAGGGCATTAGGTGCCCCCACCTGTCCCGGCTGGCTGGCTGGCGAGAGTGCCTGCACGCAGTGCTGACCTGCGCCCAGCTGCTCCCCGGGAAAGATGCTCCCCCTGGGGGGCGGGGTCCCCCAAGCAGAACCAGAGGATTGCGCGGGGAGATAAGAGGAGCATCTGCCGTTCGCTGCGCTCTGGGCCAGTGTGAGAGCCGGTGTTTCTGCCAGTGCTTCCTCCCAGTGTCCCCTGCAGCGGTGCTAGCGACCGAGGCCTCTTTAAGTCAAAAAGTGGTGCGGGAAACCTCTTTGCCCGCCGGCTTCTCCGAGTTGATGCTGATCACATTTGCTCACCGTCATGCCCCCACCCCAACCATTTGAGTGTTGCAGAGCGAGCGCCCCAGAGCCCTGAGCACAGGAGGATTCGTCCTGCGGCAGTGACCCCGGGGACAAACGGAACAAGCGCTCTGGGGGGCGTTTCCCCAGCGTTGCCAGCTGACCCTGTTCCATCAGGCCCCCCGGCCTGGAAGTTCGTCCATCCTTGCCTTTTGTGACCTCTGACACACTGGAAGAGCAGAGCCATTTATCCCATGGCCTTCCCCCAGCTGGGGCGGCCCCAGTCGTCTCTGGCAGGAGTGCCCTGAAGCTCCCTGTCCTTGCCCTCGTACAGGGCACGTGGTGCCCGCCTCCCTTGAGGAATGAGACGCTGACCGCCCGCTGCCGCGGCGTCTGCCAGGCCTGTTCACTTGGCGATGACCGTGAGGCCAGACCTCCGTGGCAGCAGAAAGGCAGACACCTGCGGCATGGTGCCGAGGCGGCCCGGGCTCCCTCCTGGCAGCACGTCCTGCCCCCGCGGCGCCCCTGCTCTTGCTCCTGCCTCTGTCTCCCCCAGACTCAGCGCAGCAGCTGCCTCTTCTGGCTTCAAACACCCTCCTTCTGCCAGCAGCGCCCAGTTTGGGGCGCTGGTTCCCGGGGGGTCCTGTCCCGGTGCCCAGCGTGCCGGTCTCCCCTGCAGGGGCTGGCTCCCCTCCCCAGCTCCACATGGGCGCTCAGCAGATCGGCCTGCTGGGCCCCTCAGTGGGGCTCCGTCCGGCCTTGAATTTGCTCCCCATGGCCCCCTGGGCTTGGCCAGGAGGAAAGCGCCGCTGAATTTCGGAGAGGCTGCTGGGGTCCCTGCTGTTCCCAGGCCCCCGGCCACGCTGCGCTGACCCGGCGCTACGTTCTTCCAGATGCTGAAGTTCCGAACCGTCCGCGGGGGCCTGCGGCTCCTGGGCGTCCGCCGGACCTCCACTGCCCCGGCTGCCTCCCCCAACGTCCGGCGCTTGGAGTACAAGCCCATCAAGAAGGTCATGGTGGCCAACAGAGGTGGGTGCGCCCGGTCCTCCCCGCCCCCCTCGGAGGGCCCAGGCGCTGACCTCTGTCCCCCCCAGGGGAGATCGCCATCCGCGTGTTCCGGGCCTGCACGGAGCTGGGCATCCGCACCGTGGCCGTGTACTCGGAGCAGGACACCGGCCAGATGCACCGGCAGAAAGCAGACGAGGCCTACCTCATCGGCCGCGGCCTGGCCCCGGTGCAGGCCTACCTGCACATCCCGGACATCATCAAGGTGGCCAAGGTGAGCGGCGGGCGCCTGCGCGGGCTCGGCCCGGGTCTCCTCCGGGGCGCTGGTGCAGCTGGCGGTGAGTGGTTGTGGGCACAGTGGGGCGCGAGGGAGGCGGGCAGGCGGGCAGGAGGAGGGCGGGCAGAGGGACGGAGCAAACGCGGCGGGGGCGCCAGAGCTGCGGGCATTGGCCAGGGCAGGCGTGGGGGAGCTTGAGGGTCCCCACCCGTCTGTGCCCCCAGGAAAATAACGTGGACGCTGTGCACCCCGGCTACGGGTTCCTGTCAGAGCGCGCGGACTTTGCCCAGGCCTGCCAGGATGCAGGGGTTCGCTTCATCGGGCCCAGCCCGGAGGTGGTCCGCAAGATGGGGGACAAGGTGGAGGCCCGAGCCATCGCCATCGCCGCGGGTGAGTAGGGGGCCGGGCCTTCGGCTGGGCCTGCGCGCCCGCCTGGCACAGAGGCCCCAACTGTCTCCCGACAGGCGTCCCGGTGGTGCCCGGCACGGACGCCCCCATCACTTCCCTGCACGAGGCCCAGGAGTTCTCCAACACCTACGGCTTCCCAGTCATCTTCAAGGCCGCCTACGGGGGCGGGGGGCGCGGCATGAGGGTGGTGCACAGCTACGAGGTGAGCGGCCGGCAGGGAGGGGCGTGGGCTGTGGCTGGGCCCGCCGCAGGCCCCGCGTCCACACGGCCCCGCCCGCCCGCAGGAGCTGGAGGAGAACTACACCCGGGCCTACTCGGAGGCCCTGGCCGCCTTTGGGAACGGGGCGCTGTTCGTGGAGAAGTTCATTGAGAAGCCGCGCCACATCGAGGTGCAGATCCTGGGTGAGTGGGCTGGCGGCCGGCCTTCGGGAAAGGCCCAGCAGCGGGGTTCGGGCCCCAGCCCCGGCCACGCGGCGTGTCTCCGCCGTCCCCACGGCCGGCGGGGCGGGAGATGTTCGGGCTCCGGGGAAGCTGAGCGCAGTGCCTCCTCCCAGGGGACCAGCACGGGAACATCCTGCACCTGTACGAGCGGGACTGCTCCATCCAGCGGCGGCACCAGAAGGTGGTGGAGATCGCCCCCGCTGCCCACCTGGACCCCCAGCTCCGGACCCGGCTCACCAGCGACTCTGTCAAACTTGCCAAGCAGGTGAAGGGCTCTGGGAGACTTCTGGAAGCCGGGGCAGGGGCGCCCCGCCTGGGAGGAGGGGAGGACACTCCGGGAGGACAGAGGGGCTGGGCAGGCCCGCTGCTCCGCCCCAGCACCCCGGTGGTGGGCTGAGTCCCTGGCCGGCCCCCAGGTGGGCTACGAGAACGCGGGCACGGTGGAGTTCCTGGTGGACAAGCACGGCAAGCACTACTTCATTGAGGTCAACTCGCGGCTGCAGGTGGAGCACACGGTCACCGAGGAGATCACCGAGTGAGCAGGCGGCCGGGCAGGCGCGGTGGGGGGAGGCGGGGGTGCGCCCAGTGTCCTCTGGTGGCCACAGCAGTGGGCAGCGCCGATGGGGAGACTCGGCACGAGGGAGTAGATCCCGGCCCAGCTCCGCCCCTCAGCATGGGGCCAGGGGGCCGCCCCAGCCGCTGGAGGGGGGCACCCAGCGTCCCCGTTTTCAGATGAGGAAAGCGAGGCCCAGAGGGGCTGAGGGCGTTGGCCGAGGTCACACAGCGGGACTGGCCGGGTCCCGCTCAGCCTGTGTCTGCAGCCTGCGCACGCTCTGTCCTGTGCCTTTTCCCCATTTTTATTTACTTTACCGTGTAAGTGGCTGGACACAGTCTAGGTGTTTTGTAGAGAACTTTTACCCTACTTCATTTAGTATTTCTGGGAGGCGCTCCCCATGCCCCGCTCCTCTGAGGCGCCCTGACCTTTCCTGCCGGCGGTGTCTGCCTTTGTGATTACGGGGGTGTCTACCTCTCTGAGTCTAACCCCGGCCACCTCTAAAGGGGGATGTCTGCGGCGGGATTACCTGATCAAAGGAGCTGCAGCGCCTTGCTAATTAGCCCCCCGTTTTGCTTACACCAGTTTGTTCCCCACCAGCACCGAGTGTGGCCGTAAGATCTCCCCACTGTAAGGTGACAGTCTCGCATGGCTTCAAGGCGCACAATTTGAGCCATTGACGCGTGAAGCCCTGGCTGGGGGCCAGTCTCCCCGACTTCCTGGCAGCGCTTCCCTGACCCCTGGTCCCACTTGAGGTCAAGGGTGCCGCGGGGACCCGGCTGCCTTTGCCCACAGGCGCCTTGAGACCCCAGACCCAGCGGCCTGGGAGCCAGGGCTGAGTCGAGGCGGGTGCAGTGTCGCGGGTGCCGCCAGGCCCAGGGCTGTCCCCGAGGCCGGGCGGGGGCACAGCGGGGCCTGCGGCACGGCGCCCACGGGGCTTGGCGGGAAAGACAAGAACGCGCGCCCAGGCCTCCCTGCCACAGGCCGGCCAGACACTCAGCCCCGCGTCCGCTCAGGGCGCCACGCAGGAGCACAGCCGCAGTGAGGCTGTGCCACGGGCCGGCCACTGGGAGCCTCGTGCTCCGCCAGCAGGCGGCCCGGGAGGACACGGGCTGCCCCCCACCTGCAGTGGGCCCGTTCCCATGGATCTGGGCCCCAACTCCTGTTCTCTTGCAAAGGAGGCACCTGAGGGCTCAGACCTTCAGCAGGGCGGGGTTGGGGGAGGCGGTGGGGGGGAGACAGAGCCTCCCAGGGGGACGGAGGCAGACGCGGCCCTCCCTCATCGGGGCAGGGCTGAGTGCGCCCCCTCCGGGAGCCCCTGCTCACGCGCCCCACCCACCACAGTGTGGACCTGGTGCACGCCCAGATCCACGTGGCTGAGGGCCGCAGCCTGCCCGACCTGGGCCTGCGGCAGGAGAACATCGGCATCAACGGCTGCGCCATCCAGTGCCGCGTCACCACCGAGGACCCCGCGCGCAGCTTCCAGCCCGACACCGGCCGCATCGAGGTAGGCGGCCCTGGAGGCTCCTCGCCAGGCCGGACACCGTCCATGGACGAGGGCAGAGCATGGGGGAAGGCCGCGCCTCGTGCCGGGGAGAGCCAGCCAGGGAACCCCACGGGAGGGGAGCCAAATGTGGGGTCCCCTGAAGGGAAGCCCAGGTCCCCCGCCCCCCAAGGCAGCCAAGCCTTGCGGTGGGCCTCGGTCCACCTCGGGTCAGAGGGAGGGTGTGGCAAGCAGGACCCAAGGGTGCCACGAAGGACGGCCCCATAGCCCAGTGATGGGGGCCAGCTGAGTGCAGGGGCTGGCAAGGAGGGAGGGCGTGGGGGAGACCTGGAGGACACCCAGAGGCCACTCAGGGCTGCCCGGGGCTGAGGGTGGCATAGAGGAAGGTTGGGGGGCAACGGGGCAATCCCCCACAGGGCCCTGTGCCTCCCCAGGGTGCTTCCTGCACCTTCTGCCTCTTCTCCCAGCCACCGCTCGCCCCACCGCCCCCAGGCCCTGTGCCCCACGCTGGCTGAGAATGCCTCGGAGCCCTGAGCAGCGCGGCCGCCGCCCTGCCGCCCGTCGGCACCCCTGGGAAGCGGGGCGTGCGCGAGCTCAGCTTCTGCCCGTGTCCTGGGGTGCGGCCAGGACCACCTGAGACGCCCCCTCCCACCACCAGTGGCCCTGGGCCGTGGGGAGGGAGGAGCTCTGGGGATGCTGGTCCGCGGGAGCAGACTCTGGACCCCTTTCTGGAACCACCCCAGTGTGCAGCTGGGGCGGCCCGAGCCGAGGGCCCGGCGGCCCCCACGTCTCCCTGCTCTCCGAGGCCTGGCTCCTCCGAGCCTGGTTCACCGCACAGTATTTTTAGCTGACAGGTCCTGCTCACAGCGAGTGTTCACCCCTAAATATTTTATTAAGATCCTTCCTGTCGAACGCGGGGCTGCGTCCCTTTGAGGCACCACGGAGCCAGGGCGGGCCCAAGCCCGCTGTCCCTCCTGCCCTGACCCCCTTGCCGGTGCCTCCTGCCGGGCGCAGGGTTCCCTGCTGGGGCCTTCCTGTGTTTGTGCCAGTCGCTCCCGGGCACCCCAAATCTTGGCCGTGGCTGTCTGTCCCCAGAAGCTGCCCCTGCCCCTCCCCGGGCACTTCCCATCCCCTTGCCTGCTCCGCCCGCTGCCTGGAGGGAAGCGATCCCGGGGGCACCTGGGCCTCCCCGCTCACCGAAGACGCTGAACAGCCCCGGCCGCCAGCCCCCGCCCCCGGGCGATCAGGCCCAGAGCGGGCACACCGGCCTGCAGCGTGAACGAGCGGACAAATGGATGGGCCTGGGGCGGGTCCTGCCGGCCCAGGCCCCTGTGCCCCGACCCCGTCAGCCCCAAGCGCTGGACAGAACCCGGCTGGCAGCATCCCCCCGCCCCGCGCTGCCCCCGCCCGCCCTCCGGGAGGAAGACGCCGGGGGTCGGCGCTCAGGAGGCCGCACCCGCCTGGGGTGACTCCCAGCGGAGCTCGCCAGCCAGAGGGGGCCGCGGCCGCCGCCCCGACCCCGCCTGACCCCGGCCTCCCGCAGGTGTTCCGGAGCGGGGAGGGCATGGGCATCCGCCTGGACAACGCCTCCGCCTTCCAGGGCGCCGTCATCTCGCCGCACTACGACTCCCTGCTGGTCAAGGTCATCGCGCACGGCAAGGACCACCCCGCGGCCGCCACCAAGATGAGCAGGGCCCTGGCCGAGTTCCGGGTCCGGGGCGTGAAGGTGAGCGGGAGGCAGCTGGCGCCCGAGCGCCTCAGACGCTGCGGGCAGGCACCTGCCAACGCCTCCGCCGGGTCCAGCTCGGGAGCCCCGGCCTCCCGCCTGCCCCCCTGCCCGCGGCCTTGTCCCAGACCCAGGTACACCGGCCTCCTGCCGGGCGCGCCGGCCCCAGTCGGGGCTTCTCTGGCGCCGGTTTGGACAGACTCTGAATTTCAGGAGTGTGGTCACCGTGGGTGAGGGCACCGGCCAGGATGAGGTCACTTGGCACCAAGTCAGACTCTCACTGGCCTGGACGTGCCGCTGGGGGGCAGGAGGCAGGAGGAGCCGGGGCGGGAAGCCGAGGCCCTACGGGCGCTGGTGCTGGCGTGGGGCTCCTCCGAGACCAGCCCCGCCCCGCCTCCGTGCGGCCGACAGCTCCCCGCGACGCGCCCAGGGCCTCGGCCAGCCCCGGGCCACCCTCCCTCCAAGGGACCCGGCGGGAGACCAGAGACCGAGTGGAGGTGGCCCCCAAGCTTTTATTATAAAGAAAACAAGACCCCCGCTCGGTGGCTGCAGCCTCCTCCGCAGCCGGGAGCACTGTCAGGACGCCCCCGCGCACCCCGAGACCAGACCCGGGGAGGGGCCCCGTCCTGCCCAGCACAGAGGGGCTCCCAGGCTGTCCTGCCCCACGGGCCTCGGCCCCCACACCCTGCCTGGCTGCTCCTCCCATCACACCACACTCTCTTCGAGCCGCTCCGCACTGCCCCCCACCCCCCGGCACCCCACCCCGAGCAGCCCCCCATGCACGGAGTGGCTCCGTCGGGCCCAGGCGCCCCCGATGCGCCTGGCGTAACCGTAGCACCCGCCGGCGTCGCCCAGGTCCAAGGAGCAGCTGCGCTGGGGGCGCGGTGGGGGGCTCCGCGGCGGGTGGGGCTTGGGCGTGGGGCTGGGGCCGCCGTTGGTCTGAGACTGGACGTGGCTGAGCTTGAGGGGCAGGCGGCCGTTCCCGGCCCCCCGGCCCCGAACCAGCAAGGCCACGGTGAAGACCAGCAAGGCGGCCACCAGCACGCCGCCCACGGCCACGGTCAGGGTCCCGCCCAGCACGTGGGCCTGCAGGGCGTGGCACAGGGGCGTGGCCGGCGGCGTGGAGAAGTGGGCGCAGCCCAGCAGCCGGGTGGCCGTGAGGTCGGAAGGGCCCGCGGCGGGCGACAGGGCCAGCAGGCAGAGGTCGTAGTCGGCCCCCGGGACCAAGTGCTTCAGCAGGAAGTGGCGGCTGGAGGCGGGGACGATCCTGCGGGCGAGGGGGGCGGTCAGAGCTGGCCGAGGCCGCCGCGGCGCAGCCGGACACCTGGCCGGCGGCACCGCACGCCGCGGCCTCTCGCGCCCGACCCGCTCGCCCCTGCGCCCGCCGGCAGCTCGGGGGCGGCAGCGCATGCAGAGGGGCGCCGGGGAGCGCGTCCTCACCTGTAGACGAGGGTCTCGTCCTCGCTGCTGTTGTACTGGATTTGGAACATCCACACCGGGTCCAGCGGCCGGCCCGGCCCCCAGCTCACCAGCCCCGAGGTGGCGGTGACCTCTGTCACCTGCACGGCCGGCTCGGCCTCCAGCGTCCCCTCGCCCTCGGCGGCCGTGCGGGCCGAGGCGGCGATGTCCGAGGGCCCGGGGCGGCCCCCCTCGGCGCTGCCGTTCCCGCCGTGCGGCAGGGCCAGCACCCGCAGCTCCACTCGGGCGGTGGCCTCGCCCGCCGGGTTGGTGGCGATGCAGGTATAGCCCCCCGCGTCCCCGGAGCCCGTCACCCCAATCTCGAGGGTCCCGTTGGGGAAGGCGCGGGCGCGGGACGAGTTGCCCACCAGCCGGTCGTCGGGGCCGACCCAGTGCATGGTGGGTGCGGGGTCGCCGAGGGCTCGGCACCGCAGCGTGGCCCGCTGGCCCTCCAGCACCCAGAGGCGCTGCGTGTGGCGGGCGATGAGGGGCGGCTCGCAGGAGAACTCGCCCTCGGGCACGGCCCAGAAGTAGCGGCCGGCCAGGCCGGGCGGGGACGCGCAGGTCTCCAGGTCGTCGGGCCGCGCCAGCCGCCGCAGCCACAGCAGCTCGCAGTTGCAGTGCAGCGGGTTCCCGCTGAAGCTCAGCGCCAGGGGCGCGGGCGAGGCCTCGGCGTCGCGGCCCCGGGAGAAGAGCGGCTCAGGGGCCAGCGTGGCCAGGCGGTTGGAGGTGAGGTCGAGGCGGGAGAGCTGGCCCAGCTGGGCGAAGGCGCCCGGGGGCAGCGCGTCGATGAGGTTGTGGTCCAGGTTGAGGGTGTGCAGCGCGGGCATGGCGCCGATGCCGGCCCAGGGCGCCTGGCGCAGGTTGTTGTAGGACAGGTCCAGGTCCTCCAGGCTGCCCAGGAAGTCGTCGAAGGCCCCGGGCGCGATGCGGCCCAGCTGGTTGCCGCTGAGGATGAGGTGCTGCAGGTTGACCGGGCCGCGCAGGCTGCCGGGGCCCAGCTCCGCCAGCCGGTTGCCGTCCAGGTGCAGGGAGCGCAGGCTCTCCAGGTCCCCGAAGGCGCGGGCGCCGATGCGGGTGATGGCGTTGCGGGACAGCGTGAGGTCCACCAGCCCCGTCATGTTGCGGAAGTCGGGCGGCCCCAGGGCCTGGATGAAGTTGTCGGCCAGCCGCAGCTCCACCGTGCGCCGGTCCACGTTGGGCGGCACGAACAGCAGGCCCCGGTGGGCGCAGAGCGTGCTGAGCGACTCGGACAGGTTCTGGCAGACGCAGGGCAGCGGGCAGGCGGCCGCTCCACTGGCCAGCAGCAGCAGCAGGAGCGGCGGGGCCATGGTGCGCGCCTGGGGGAGGACCACAGGGCCAGTGGGGCAGCCGCCCTGCGCACGGGGCCGGGGCCGCGCGGCCCAACTTCCCGGCCCGGCTGGGGCGGGGTGGGGGCAGGGCCAGAGGCCTCAGGGGGGCCCGGCACGGCCAGGCTCCGCGGAGTGGAGGTCACATTCCCGGCAGTTAGGGGAGGCCAGGCTCTGGGGACAAGGTGAGGCGAGAGGCAGGAAGCGGAGGTGGGCACGAGCGCTGGGAGGGTCCCGGAACTTCCTTTCTCCGGCGTCCCCTGGAATGGAGAGCCCGCCCGCCCTCCGCCCGTCCCTCCCGCGCAGGGAAGGCGCCCCAGACCCTCCCATCAGCCCTGCCCCTCCCTGGCCAGCCCCCCACGCCGTGCCCCGAGGCCGCCTCACCTGGTGTCCGTAGCTCACGGGGCGCGGGCCGGCCTCCCCGCGGGCCCGGCCGGCCCCCGCCGACTCCAGGCGGCTCTCCCGCGGGGGCGAGGCCCGGGGCTGACAGGCCGCCCGCCGCGTGCCCTCCGGCCCATGGCGCTCGGGCCCGCGGCCCCGGCTCCCTCGGTTCCCGGCACCTTTTCCAGCAGCGGCGGCGGCGACAGGAGGCAGGCGGGTGCGCGCCAGCGGGCGCGCGCGCCGCGGACACGCACGTGGAGGGCGGGCGGGGAGGGGCGCTCGGGGATCCGGCAGGGCCGGGGCCGGCTCCCGAGGTCACGGGGACACGCGGCCTCTGTCGCCCCCGCGGGCGGCTCCCTCACGCCCGAGGCCCAGGCCGGCGCGGGCCCGGCGCGCAGCCCCCCGGCGCTGCCGCAGCGCACTCACCCCGGCACGGCGCGCGCCCCCGGCCGCCCCGGAGCCCCGGCATCCCGCACCGCACGGGCGCCCGCCGCCGCCGCGCGAACCGTCACTCCGCAGCCGGCCGGCCGGAGCGCCAGCCCGCGGGCCCCTTCGGCAGCCGCCAGACGGGCCTTTGTCCTGTGTCGCCGGGCGCCCGCCCCAGCGCCCTGTCGGGCCGCACACCCACTCGGCCCCGCACCCACGGCAGGGCGCGCGCAAGCCCGCCCGGCTGCCGGGACCCTCGCCTGCGCCGCGCGCGCTGAAGGTCACAACCGTTCTGCATCGCCGAGTCACGTGGAGGGTCCCGACCGGCCCGGGGCCCGTGGGGGGCGGGGGCGACGCCCCCGGCCGGGCGGCTGCGGGGTGGGGCCGAGGGGGCTCGGCCTCGGGCAGGCGCCGCCCCTCCCTCCGCGGCCCCGCCCGCCCGCGCTCGCAGCCAACCCGCCTCCGCCCCGGCCGATGGGCGTGCACGGCCGCCTTCCCGGCAGCCCGGCGGGCGCACGCGGTCGGAGGCTGCGCGCCGTGGTCCTCGCACCCGGCGCCGCGCCCCGCCCCGCGCCCCGGCCGGGCCGCCCCGGGCGGAGCAAGGGCTCCCCGCGGCCGGCCTCCGAGAGCCTGGGCGGAGGGGAGCCCCGAGGCCCCGGAGCCTCGCCCGTCGCCACTTTCCCGGGTACCTACTAGTTCTCAGGTTACCTAGACCACCCCTGCCCCCCACCCCATTCCTAGGGGGATGGGATGGGAAGTGGGAAGCTAGAGGGAGAGTTCTAACCCCCACCCCGCCTGCGGGCACCGCAGGGAGCCCCGGCTGTAATACTGAGGCCCCGCAACAACTTCCTTGGGCCTGGAGGTGCTGACTGTACTACCTCGCGGAGATGAGAGGAAACGGTGCCTCCAGTGAGGGACCCGCAGCCGGAGGCCCCTCTTCCTATCACCCCGTCTCGGGAGCAGCTGTGGGTGTGTCGGGTGAGGGCATCGGATCCTCGCACCGTCAGCCCTCAGGCTCCCGCCCCCAAGAGCTCTCATTTCCCCAAACGTGCATTTTGACTGGCGTCCGTCATCGGCCGCCCTGTGCTTGGAGTTGGGGTACGTCAGGATCCAGGGATCCTGGTTTCTGCCCCCAAGGGGCCAACAGTGGCTTCTAGCCCTGCCCTGGCCTCGCGCTGCCACCCGTTGTGTAATGAGCAGACCGAGGCCAAGGGCTGAGGGGCCTGCCCTCAGGGCCACGGAGACTGCTGGGAGGGGCGCGGCCGGCTCTGCTGTGAGGACAAGGCCTGGGGCTCAGCTTGCCTGCAGAAGGGGGGTGCCGGGCAAGAGCTCAAGGGGATCCATGTGGCCAGAGGGGGCTCAGGAGGAGCCCAGCAGGCGCTGTGGCCAGAGCCAGGCCATGGCCAGAGGCACCGACAGGGAAGGGCCTCGCTCGAGGGGCCCCAGAGAGGCTGGTGCGGGTGAGGGCGTGTGGGGGCCCCAGAAGGCGGGGCGCTGGCTGTGGGCGGGGCATCCCCGAGGGCCACGGAGGGGCCAGGAGCCTGGCAGTTGTGGGTCCTGACGAGCCAGAGGCGCAGGACGTGCCTGCAGCAGGGGGTGCGGTGCGGTGCGGTGCGGGGCTGCGTGAGGCCCGGGACCCGCCCTCGGGGACACCCTGCAGGGTGGAGGCACTGGGGGTGCTGGGGAGAAGCCGAGCAGGCCAGAGGTGTTGGTTGAGGCTCAGGGAGAGAATGCGGGTGGGGGCAGCGGGCAGAAGCGAGGGCGGGAAGGTGGGTTTAGCCTTGAGGGGCCGCCCTGAGTCTGAGGCGGCTCTGGGGTGTGGGTTGAGGGTCGGGGACTCTCAGAGGCGTGGCAGCGCAAGGCGGGAGGGAGGACGGCGCCCCACGGCGGTGGGGTGAGCGGGAGGGAAAGCGCAAGCAGCCTGGCCGCCAGTGACGCCCCGCCCGCCTCTGTCCTGCAGACCAACATCCCCTTCCTGCAGAACGTGCTCAACAACCAGCAGTTCCTGGCCGGCACCGTGGACACCCAGTTCATCGACGAGAACCCGGAGCTGTTCCAGCTGCGGCCGGCCCAGAACCGGGCCCAGAAGCTGCTGCACTACCTCGGTCTGGCTCCGCGCGCTGCCTCCTCTCCGGGCTCCCGGCCCCACAGCGTGCACGCGCACGCCCCCTCTGCTCCACCCATGGGGCTTTCCGGGGCCCCGAGACACCCCGAGCCCACCTCCTCTGCCGCCCCCAGCTCTGACCGCCGCCGCTGTCTCCCCAGGACACGTCATGGTGAACGGCCCGACCACCCCGATTCCCGTCAAGGCCAGCCCCAGCCCCGCAGACCCCGTCGTCCCGGCGGTGCCCATAGGTAGGTGGGGGTCTGCTCGCCCGGGGCGGCGCGGCGCCCCCAGGGAGGGTGGGTGCTGACGCCCGTCCGCCCTAGGCCCGCCCCCGCCTGGCTTCAGGGACATCCTCCTGCGCGAGGGCCCCGAGGGCTTCGCCAGAGCCGTGCGCGGCCACCCGGGGCTGCTGCTGATGGACACGACCTTCCGGGACGCCCACCAGTCGCTGCTGGCCACGCGCGTGCGCACCCACGACCTCAAGAAGATCGCGCCCTACGCGGCTCACAACTTCAGCAAACTCTTCAGCATGGAGAACTGGGGAGGTAGGAGGCCCTGCGGCACCCCAGGGCGGCCCCCGGGACCCCGAGGGAACCGGCCAAGCTGGTGGGGTGCGGCCGCGGAGCGGGACCCGGGTGGAGCCTGAGTCGCCCTGAGGTCTGCGGAGGGCGGTTTGCGGGGCGGGAGGAAGGTGGGGCCTGACGCGCGCCGTCCCGCAGGAGCCACCTTCGACGTCGCCATGCGCTTCCTGTACGAGTGTCCCTGGCGGCGGCTCCAGGAGCTCCGGGAGCTCGTGCCCAACATCCCCTTCCAGATGCTGCTGCGGGGCGCCAACGCCGTGGGCTACACCAACTACCCCGACAACGTGGTCTTCAAGTGAGCCTGGGGCGGCGCACGACCCGTCTGCGGGGGCGCGGCGCTGGGCGGAGCCCCAGGACGGACCCCCATGGCCCCGGCGGGGCGCGCTGACCGGCGTCCTGCCCGCGCAGGTTCTGCGAGGTGGCCAAGGAGAACGGCATGGACGTCTTCCGGGTCTTCGACTCCCTCAACTACCTGCCCAACCTGCTGCTGGGCATGGAGGCGGCGGGCAGCGCCGGCGGCGTGGTGGAGGCCGCCATCTCCTACACGGGCGACGTGGCCGACCCCGGCCGCACCAAGTACTCCCTGCAGTACTACCTGGGCCTGGCCGAGGAGCTGGTGCGCGCCGGCACCCACATCCTGTGCATCAAGGTGCCCGCGGCCGCCTGCCCCGCGCCCCGCGCCGCCCCCGCGGCGCCCCCGCCCGCCTCACCGCTGCTCCCGCCCCCAGGACATGGCGGGGCTGCTGAAGCCCGCGGCCTGCACCCTGCTGGTCGGCGCCCTCCGGGACCGCTTCCCCGACCTGCCGCTGCACATCCACACGCACGACACCTCGGGCGCGGGCGTGGCCGCCATGCTGGCCTGTGCCCAGGCCGGGGCGGACGTCGTGGACGTGGCGGCTGACGCCATGTCTGGGATGACGTCACAGCCCAGCATGGGGGCCCTGGTGGCCTGCACCCGCGGGACGCCCCTGGACACAGGTAGGCCGGCGGCGTCTGGCACAGCCTGGCGCCCCACGACCTGGCCCGGCCCCCGCCCCCCGAGTCCGCGCCGCGGGGCCCGCTGCAGCCTCCCGCCTCCCCGCAGGGGTGCCCCTGGAGCGCGTGTTTGACTACAGCGAGTACTGGGAGGGCGCCCGCGGGCTGTACTCGGCCTTCGACTGCACGGCCACCATGAAGGCCGGCAACTCGGACGTGTACGAGAACGAGATCCCGGGGGGCCAGTACACCAACCTGCACTTCCAGGCGCACAGCATGGGGCTCGGCGCCAAGTTCAAGGAGGTCAAGAAGGCCTACGTGGAGGCCAACCAGATGCTGGGCGACCTCATCAAGGTGCGCCGCGCCCGCGCCCCCCGCGCCCCCGCCCGCGCCCCCGCCCCCCGCGCCTGACCCCCCCCCCCCCCCGCAGGTGACGCCCTCCTCCAAGATCGTGGGCGACCTGGCCCAGTTCATGGTGCAGAACGGGCTGAGCCGCGCGGACGCCGAGGCGCAGGCGGAGGAGCTGTCCTTCCCGCGCTCCGTGGTGGAGTTCCTGCAGGGCTACATCGGCGTCCCGCACGGGGGCTTCCCCGAGCCCTTCCGCTCCAAGGTGCGGCTGCGGCGCGGGCCCTGGCGGGGGCGGGCGGCGCGGGGAGGGCGGGGCTGACCTGACCCGCGGCCGCCAGGTGCTGAAGGACCTGCCGAGAGTGGAGGGGCGGCCGGGCGCGTCGCTCCCGCCCCTGGACCTGCAGGCCCTGGAGAAGGAGCTGACGGACAAACACGGGGAGGAGGTGACCCCCGAGGACGTGCTCTCCGCGGCCATGTACCCCGACGTCTTCGCCCACTTCAAGGACTTCACGGCCACCTTCGGGCCCCTGGACAGCCTCAACACCCGGCTCTTCCTGCAGGGGCCCAAGATCGCCGAGGAGTTTGAGGTCAGTGGCGCCGGCGCCCTGCGAGGCGCCCCCCGCCCGCGGTGCCCTCGAGACCAGGCTGGGCCTCGCCAGGGCAGAGCCGGGGGCGGGAGATGCACCCGGGCCGGGCCGGCTGCCCCGCCCCAGCCCCGAGCGCCGCGACCTCCCCGCAGGTGGAGCTGGAGCGGGGCAAGACGCTGCACATCAAGGCCTTGGCCGTCAGCGACCTGAACCGCGCGGGCCAGAGGCAGGTCTTCTTCGAGCTCAACGGGCAGCTGCGCTCCATCCTGGTCAAGGACACGCAGGCCATGAAGGTACGGCCCGGGCGGGGCGGGGCGGGGCCTGGCTGGGGCGGCGCTCACGTCCCGCCCCCGCCCCCGCCCCCGCCCCCGCAGGAGATGCACTTCCACCCCAAGGCCCTGAAGGACGTGAAGGGCCAGATCGGGGCGCCCATGCCCGGGAAGGTGGTCGACATCAGGGTGGCCGCGGGCGCCACGGTAGCCAAAGGGCAGCCCCTGTGTGTGCTCAGCGCCATGAAGATGGAGACCGTGGTGACCTCGCCCGTGGACGGCGCCGTCCGCAAGGTCCACGTGGCCAAGGACATGACCCTGGAAGGGGACGACCTCATCCTGGAGATCGAGTGAGCTGCCCGGACCCGCGGCCTGGCCTCCCCAGGCCCTCACAGACGCTGCGCCGCCTGGCGGGCTCCCTGCAGCGGCCCCTCCAGCCAGCTGCCCGCCCGGACGCCCTTCGCGAAGTCATCTCTTGCCAAATCGGGGTCCTCTCCGTGCCGCGGCCCCGGGCAGGGGGGCGGGCAGGACCGGTTTCTGGGCCCCACCTCCACACGGCGAGCCCCAAGGCCGGGCCTGAGAACCGGCTCAATAAACCTGGCTTCCCCGCCCTCCGCCGAGGGTCCTTGCCGCGGCGCGGCCTCGCGGGGGAAGGGCAGGGCAGCGTCTCTCTCCTCGAGGGCAGCGAGTGGCGGCAGTGGCCTTGGCTTGAGCTGCCCCTGAGTACCTACTGTGTGCATGCCCCAAACGGGGCCGGCTGGTGGTTTCGGGGGAGGCCATTCGAAGCACTTAATGCCTGCGGACAGAAGCCACCCGCGTCCGTTTTTATGGGTATGGAAATTTAAGTTCTAGAAAGGTGAAGCAGCTGCCCAGGACCCCAGCCAGCGGGAGGCCCAGTTCAGGCCCAGGCCGTGCGGCCTCCGCTTCCCGCCCCCCTCCTGCCCGCCAGCCTCGCTGTGGGCAGGAACCCCCCGGGCGGGCAAGGCCTGGGGGGGGGGGACGCTCCGCAGGAGGGCTGGGCAGAAGGCTAGAGCGCTGGGTGGAGTCCCGGGCGCCATCCTGCGCACCCCCACAGCGGGACTGCCCATCCTGAGCCGCCTTCCCTTGCAAGGGGCGCCGGCTGCCCTGCCCGAGCCCTGCACCGCTGCCCGCTCACGCCGGCGTGGGGGGAGGGGAGAGCCAGGTCTCAGACACCAGGCAGCAGGCACCGCAACACCCTGCGGTGGGCCCAGACCTCGGCCTCCATGGCAGCCGCGACCCCCACCGGGGCAGGACAGTGCCATCGAGGTGGGTGGCGTGAGGCGCCCTCAGTGGCAGTCAGTGGACGTGGTCCTGGTGTCCCCCAGGGTGCCATGTGAACGTCTGCGTCCACGCCCGTCCCTCAAGACCAGCCTCGGCGGGGAGGACTGGGCATGCTAGTCCGCGGGACAGTGACAATCACCCAGAAACAGTATTTTTAAAATGGAACTGCTCTGAAAAGAAAAGAGCAGCAGAGCTCAAGCAGGGTGCGACACAAGCCTGAGGCCCTGCAGGCTCGCGGCAGCTTTTGGGGAGCAGCCTCAGCCCCGGGCACCTCCAGACGCGCGGCCCACAGCGCGGGGGGGCGCCAGAACAGCCCCTCCTGAGGGACTGACTCCAAGCTGGCTCCGCTTCCATTTCAGACCTACTTTCTCTTGTGACTGAGGCAGACTCTGGGGATCCCGCGAGACCCCCAGGAAACCTCCCTCCTCCCTGAGAACAGGCTGGCGGCGCCATGCCCGGGTCAGAGACCTGGAATGTGGCTCAGGAGGGAAAACCCCTCAGGCCCCAGACAGTCGAGGCCCCACCCCGTTCCCTATCCAGGGGACAGGGTGGCCAGGTGGACGCACCCAAAGGTCAGGGGTCACGCTCCCCAGGCCCAAGCAGACCAGTTCCCGCAGGTGCAGGCCAGATTACCCAAGTTAAATCTCTTTAATATCCCAATACAAAGTCCTAATGCAAAAAGACAATGATAAAACCCTGGGAAATGGGGGAGGCCTTCTGGAAACCCCGTCCCCGAGCAGCTTGTCAGAGCGGAGGGGCCCGGGCCGGAGCAGCAGCAGTCCCAACGTGCACGGGCGGCGGGCTCGGGGCCTGCCCTGTGCCCTCACTCCCAGCTGCACCTCAACCCTCTTTCCGAGGGGCTGCGCCCTGCGGACGTCTGCTCCTTTCTTGTGGTCCCTGCGGTTCAACTAGCTCTGGCTTCAGTCCCCTACAAAAATTCCTGAGATCTCGGGGCCCCAGCCAGCTCGGCCCCTGCAGTCCCCCTTGCTGGGGCGGGGCTGGGAGCCCATGAGAGTTCGTAGGAGGGTGCACAGGGCGCGTCAGGAGCACAGCGGAGCCTCTGCGCCTCCTGCCCGCTCCAACAGCACGCACAGGGGGAGGCTGCCGTAGAGCCTGGGGTCCGTGAGGGGCTGGAGCAGAAGCAGGAAGAGTCCCACACCCAGGGCGTAGCCCGCCAGCAGGGGCCGCCTCTGCGGGTGCTCCAGGGCCGCACAGACGGCGGGGAAGCCCATGTAATTGCAGAAGGAGTGGCAGAGAACCGGCCCGATCAGGTGCCCTGGGAAGGGGAGACAGACCAGCTCAAAGAGCAGCCCCGCCACCTCCCTGGGCCCTTCGGGGCGGAGACCCCTCAGTCTCCGGAGCAGAGGCCGGGGCCACAGCACGCACTCGCCCGCCCACACTCCACAGCCTCTGCCTTCAGCCACCGCTCGGACGTCAGCAGGCTGAGGCCCAGCTGTGCCCGCCTCGAGGATGGGGGCAGGAGAACACAGTAGCCCCGCTCTCCCGCCCACGCCTGCGGGCCGGGCCCCAGGAGCCCGTGACAGACTGAGCACCAACCTGTGCGGATGAAGAGGAAAGCAGTGTAGGCCCCGAAGACAGCTGTGTAGGAGAACTGGAACGCTGGGGACGGGGAGGCCGCGAGTGACCACGCCGGCGCGCCCTGCCTGCCCCGGCTCTGCACGCCCGTCAGCCACGGACAGCCCCTTCCCCTGGGGGCGGCGGCCGCCTGCCCTGGCACCTCTGGTTGTCCTCTGCACCCCAATTCCCACGGTTAGAGGCCCCTTTGGTACTAGAGCCCTCTGTTCCCAATTCTTCCTCCAGGGTAGATAGGAAGGACGCCCGCACACGCCCCAGCCCAGGCCTGCCCCAGGCAAGCGCTTCAGGACTCACCTGCAGACAAGAAGATGCTCCCGACACTGCTCTGGCGGAAACGGAGCTGCTCAAAAATGTGGTGGAAATGGGCTAGGAGGAAGGGGAGACCCCCATTACAATCCCGGTTGCCCTATAGGACCTCCCCTGCCCCAAGCCCCTTCTGGCTGTCACGCAGGAAACAAGAGGGTCGGGTCGGGAAGACTCACCGACCCCGAAGAAGAGCGGGCAGGTGAGCACGGCAGGCCCCAGGCCCGTGCAGGGCGCCAGCATGGGCAGCATGCAGGCGCGGAACACCAGCTCCTCCGTCAGGGGCGCGATCACCTGGTTCCGCAGCCAGCGCATGTCTGTGAGGCAGCGCACCCAGGAGCGGGGGGCTAGTGGGGTCAGGACAAGCAATGGGCGACAGACGCCAGGGGTCTTCCTCAACCCTCCCTTGGCCAAATTCAGGTTAGGCATCAATGTTGCTGAGAATAAGGGCTGAGCTTTATTTATCAGCCCCCCACAAAATGCCTAAAAGGGACTGAAAGGAAAGGGGTAGCTGCTGAGGCAGGGTACCTCGCTGTTAGACTGGAAACATCAAATCTCCCCAAGACCAGCTCTGGTATGGGGAACTCAAAGATCAGAGAAAGCAAGAGACAATGCTCTCTACTGAGTTTCCACCGAGACCAGATGCCGGGGCCCGAAGGGCCTCCCCTGACGTCAGGAACCAACTCCCAGAGACCAACCCCCACGTGTTCCTATTTCACTGGTGAGGACAGAGAACGTCGCACGCAGGTGCCAAGTCCAGGTCCCACCGCGACTCCTTCTCCCCAGGGTCCAGATGGCCTGTGCCCACTTTCTACCTCAGCCCTAAGGACTCACCTAAAACCACCTTCAACCCATCTGCCAGGTCACAGGGGCAATCCATAGAGAGTTGCATCAATGGGCCTAGGAAAAGGATCTGGGAAGGACGGAGGGAGGGAGGGCAGAAAAGCAGGAATGACCAAAGGAAAGGCGACTCAGGTTCAATGCCTTTGCCCACACAAGGCTCCACTAGACCTCAGGCTTCCTGGTTTCGACCAGCCTTTCCTACCCACACACCCCCGAGGGGCCCGGGCCAGTTCACACTCCTGCCTCCCATCAGCCAAAAAACTGGGCACAACCAGGATAAGGAAAAGGTCAGGGCAGGCCGTCACGCCGCTAAGGAACAGCAGAGGGAAGACGAAGCGGCGGCACTCACCATGGTCAGCAGCAGGGGCAGCAGCGCTGCCGGGAAAATGCCCTCCAGCCTGAAGCCCATCAGGGAGAGCAGGGATGTGCCTGGCTGAGCCACAGGAAAGGGGGCATCAGTCTTGTTCCCTACCCCGCATTCCCCGAGACCTTTCCCGGCCCCTCTGCCCCGCCTCCTCCGCACCTGGATGCCCGTGAGCTCCCTCCAGAGTAGCACGCAGAGGGGCGAGAGGCTGGACACCACCAGGACACTAGTGAAGCGCCGCTTGATGACGGCAGGGTGGTCCCTACGGAGGGGACAGTAAGTTCAGGGGCCCCCGCCGCGCCGGACAGCACGGCCCCGCCCCCGGGCCGCCCGAGCTCCGCCCGCAGCCCCGCCTGGCGGAGGCGCGGGCTCTGGCCGCGCGCCGTCCCCGCACCTGGGCAGCTCGCTCTTCCAGACGTAGAGGCTGCCCACGTAGGAGCAGGCGAGGCTGAGGCAGGAGAACACGGACACCCAGCAGCACAGCCCGGGGCCCGGGCCGCCCAGCGCCGCCGACTCGGACTGCCGCTCCGGCCGCGCCACGGACAGCAGGCGCAGCCCATCCCCGCCCAGCGCCGCCATCGCGCCCGGATCCGCGGCGCGCGGCAGTGACGCGACCCCGCCGCTCGGCCGGCGCTGGCCGGAAGCTCGGTTACGTCATCTGGCGGCGCGGGCGCCCGCCCCCGCCCCGCCCCGCCCCAACACCCAAACAGACGCGGCGCGCGCAGAGCAGATTTATTGAGCCACAGGGGACACAGCGGGCGCGCTCAGGGCGCGGGGCCGGGGCGCAGCCACTCGGACAGGTTGGAGACCTCCTGCAGCCAGAGCGCGTCCTGCGACGGAGAGAGGGCCGCGTGAGGCCAGGCCCCCTCCCGCCGCGCCCTCGCCGCGCCCTCCCCGCGCCGCCCGCGCCCGGTTACCTCCAGGCTCCGGGGGTCCGCGGGGGGCCCCGCGCCCCTCGGGACGGCCGGGGACGGGCTCGGGGCCCCGGCGGGGGCGGAAGCCCGAGTCTCCTCCACGCGCCGGCGGCCGCTGCCCCTCTTGAGCCTCTTCTTTGCCACTTGCCGGTGGGTCCCTAGAGGAAACAAGCCCACTTACCCGACGCCCGGACCTGTGCAGAGGGGCCGCCCCGCACACCCCCAGCGCTCACGCCGGGCCTCACCGAGAAAGCTCCCGGCCGCGCCACCCACCCCGAGGGGAGTCACGGGCCCCCTGAGCAGCGGCTCACACTGCGCGGGCGGCGAACATGGCGAGGAACTAGGTCAAGAAGAAATTTCCTGAAGTCCAGCTGCGAAGCGGAGGCGGCATGGCCTTGCTCACCCAGCCAGGCAAGGCTCTGGCCAGCCGGGCTGACCCTCCAAGGGGCTGGCCAGGCGCGCAGGCCTAGCAGAACGGGTGGTCACCCTTGTGGAGAAACGGGTCATCTCACTCCGTGTTTGTGGAGGCCCCTCTAGGCCCGCTGGCTGCCGAAGACACGGCTGACTCGGGGGCCCCCTGCCCTGCGCGAGGTGCTGTGGGGTGTGCCTGGGCGGACCGAGCCAGCTAGAGACAGGGCCGGAAGAAGAGGCTTAACTTGCCCCAGTTGCCTAAATGGCCGGAAGGGACCATCTACATAAGCAAAACCCGGGGGTCTGCCGATGGCTCTTGAACTGGTTCTGGAAGCTCCCGGGAACGAGCATGTCTCCGCCTTTGCACTCCCCCACGAGACCTCACAAGACCTTCTACCTCTTTGGGAGTGTGCCCGGCGGCCCCGCCTCATCGAGGGGGCAAGTTCCGAAGCAGGAGATTCTGGGGGTTGATCAGCCCCAGCCCACTGCCGCCCCACATGCGTGCCCGCAACCTTCAAGCCTAAGCCAAAAACAGACGGTTTTGTGCAGCTGCGCACGCCAAGTGGCGCCCCGGTAAGACAGAGGAAGGTACTTTCCTTGACATCAGCACGGAGTTGAGGCCCTGACGGCGCTGGGGGATCCCCAAGTGTGAGACCCCCATCAGGGATTTGTCTGGGATATATAGTCAAACACCTCAGACCCCAAAAAATAAATAAATAAAGGCAGCCCCAGGGCAGGGGGAGATCTAAAGAAAAGGGAGGCGCTGGCCGGGCTCTTGGCCCTCCCCTCAGCGCCCTTCCATCCAGTCTGCCCACATCAAAGCTGTGCCATCAGTACCAGGCTGTGGCCACAGGGGGTCCAGGTCTTCCTCACCCCCACCCGCGGCTGCCCTGCCCAGAAGGGGCATCTGAGGTCCCCGCTCACCACCCCCTCCCGCTTGCCCACTGGTCACTCTGCGGAGTCCTTGGGGCTGGCACTAGCCAGCCCCTCCCTCCCTGCCTGGCTGGTGCCCGAAGGCAGCCCCTCTACTGTGAACTGCCCCCTGTGAAGCTTAAAGCAAGCCTGGCGCTAAAAATAGGTGAGGCTGGGGGGGTGGGGAGGGGAAGGAGGAGGACAAAGGGGGGCACCGGTCTAGGGTACAGGGCTGTGGGTGCCCTGGTGGTGGGTGTGCTGAAATCCTCTAAGTCACACAGCCTTGTAAATGAATGTTATTGAAAAAAAAATACCGCCTTAAAAGTAAAGCAAGTTTGGCTGATAGACTCTTCCTGAGCAGGTCCTGGGAAGGTAAGTCAGGGGGCTAGTCCTGGGTGAAGCTCCCACCCAGGAGAGAAACATGTACGAAGTCTGGGGTAGAGCAGACACCGCAGACCGCCTCTGGAGGCTAAGAAGGGCTTCCCGGAGACGGCAGAGCTGGGTTACGAAGGGCGAGGGGAATATGCCAGACCAGGAGGAATTCCGGGCGGAAAGACTCATGCTAGCAGCAAAACGCAAATGACGGGTGTTGTACGTCCTGAAAGAGGAAGGGGGTCCTACTGGCAGTAATGCTAAAGGGGTTAGGGCTCCCTCTGTACAAAGAGGAAGGCAGGCAGTTGCTCATTTTGTGTGAGAATGATCATCTGTCAAAGGTGTGGCTCAGAGTCGGGTTCGAGACAGGAAGGCCTCAAGAGCCAGAAGTCAGGCTGCAGGGGTGCAGGCACCCCCAGGGGTCACAAGGCCGCAGTGACGGGCCTTTGTGACGGGTCGGGTGCGGGACCCGCAAGGGGGCATCCGGAGTTTCCGATGTGAAGTCGGCACGTGCCGTTAACAGCGGCTGAAGTGAGAAGCGCCGACGAGCGTGAGCAGAGGGCGGTGTGTCCGCGGCGAGGAAATGGAGGGCCCGTGGAGCTGCCTGGGGAGTGACTCAGTCTCCCATCTGGTGCTCAGGACAGGCTTGGGCTAGTGACAGCAACTGGGGGTCTTCCACCCGGTGGCAGGGGTCAGGGCCCGGGAGAGAAGACAGCAGCTGAGGGGGTGGGTTGAGTACTGTTTGGGGGTGGCCAGAGCAGTGACGAGCAAACTCAGAGGAGAGTTGGTTTTAATGGTGCTAAATTCTGCAATTAACAGTTGCTCAGACCATTCAGCGCCGAGGCCCCCTGGTGAGAGCCCTCGTGGCTCAGAGGCTACGGGGTAGCCAGTGCCTGGGTCAGGGGAGAATGGGGCGGGGGGAGCAGAGCTTACTTTTTCGAGAACTTTGGCTGAAATAGGATGGAAAGAAATATTTGGAAGAAGTTCGAGCCCATGGGAGATTTCCTTTGGAAGAAAGTGGAAATCGACCTGCTGAGGGAGAAGAACTCAGAAGAGGGTACAGGTGCGGAAGTGACAGCTGATGGAAATCGGTCCTGAGACCGTGGCGGGGTGATGCCTCCCGAGCCCGCTGGTGAGGGCTGGCCGTGGGGAGTGCAAGCTGGGTGGGTGTACTGAAAAGAGACTGGTAAGTGTGACGTAGAAGGCTAAGTTAGAAGGAGAAGCCGGACAGGTTTCTGAGAATGGAGCAGCCACTGAGGAGAAGGCCAGGAAGAAAGAGGAAGCATGGCGAACTGAAGGCCGCTCGGCGAATGGCCACAGGTGGCTCCAGCGGCATCACGCCGGGCGCTGTCCTTCAGCAGAGCTGCCCACGTTGGGCTGAGGCTGACAGTGATGAGAGCTGCCTGCAGTCGCCTCCCCGCAGCAGAGCAGCTCCAGCAGTTTCCGGGGTCTGCCAGATGAGACGCACTAACTGGGTGGCGAGGCTCTGCTGCGGGGAGGGAGCGTGGGCAGTGGAGGCTGCGGGCTGAAATGCAGATCTGCTAAGTGCTCTGCCCAACCTCTGAGCCTGGGTTGGCTCTTTCGTGACAAGGGGCCACTGCTGCCCACCCCAAAGCGTCTTCCTCACGGCGGAGGCGGCTGGCCTCTCCCTGAGCACAGGCGGTGCCGAGTTCAGTGTTAATTCCCTTAAGGGAAAGTACTCACTCTTTTATCTCCACTTTGTCTCCACTGTACAAACACTGAATGGTTGTGTCATGGGGTGTATTTCCAGGCTTTCCGATCTCCAGATGTGAATTTATAGATTCTTTGCCTTCGACGAGCTTCACTGCAGGGTTCTTTACATTAGCAGCGGCGCCCGAATGGCGGAAGCACAGTTCGGGTGAGGAGGGATTCAAGGGCACAGCGAGGCCGCGCACGGACTGCATGCAGCGTGCTTAGTTGTGACCCCAGAAAGAGGAATTTTACCAGCAAAGCAGGGGTGCTAAAGGCAGCCCCAATCCCCTCAAGCCCAGGTGTTCTTTGTCCAAAGACAGCTGGCCCTTGTGGGAGCTGACGAGAGCCGGGCTGCCTGGGGCTGAGTTCTAGCGCTGCCATTTACCAGCTGGGTGACCTGACATTTCTGGGCCTCAATTTCCACACAGTAAGAGCACCTATACTCCAAGATCGTTTGGGGAATTAAGAGCGCCATCATTTTGAAGACTCAGAACAGTGCTTAGCACGTGGCTAAACAGGTTTGGGCCCAGTAGCTGGTTATTTCCAGCCACACACACCCCCTGCCCTTGCCAGCCCTCAAGGCAGCTTGAATGTTGGCGGGAAAAGCACATGTGCAGGGAAAAAGGATTCAGTACAGTCACCGTCACTTCACATACACCGACGCCGCCCCGCAACTTCGTCAAGGGGGAGTTGGTATCTGAACCCAGAAGCAGCCTCCAGAGCCCAAACCAAGATGGGGGAGAGCCACAGTAGCAGCACTAGCCAGAGGGAAAGATGTGAAGGAACCAACTGGGTTCAGGGCCCCGAGTCTGCTCTGACCAGCCCCAGCGGCCATCACTTGCGCGGTCTGTAACCGCAGACAGAAACGAAAGGCTCGTCCGCGCAGCGGCTTCTGGGAAGGACCGCCGCCTGCTGCCCCCAGAGGGCTCAGAACCCAGAAGTCGTCGACGCCTTAGAGTTAGCTTTAGTGCAGCTTTGGGCCCGGGCTCACCTGAAGCGCGGAGATCCGGGCAGCTGTCGTCACGCGCGTCCTCAGTGCTCTGTGCCGCGTTCTCTGGGAGCAGCTGCTTAAAAAATTGCAAGTCCTGAGTGAGATGAGTGCGCCTTGTGGCGTGATGTCGTGGGGCTGTCCTCCCTCACCCCAAGTCCCCCTTCATTCCTCCTGGCTCTCGTGATTATCCAGTCCCCACGCTTCAAAGTTCCTTCGCTCGACGTTGCGCTGCTTGCTCCAGCCCCCCAGGCATTTCCGTCCTCTGAACCCCACCACCCCCAGAGTGCCAACCGCTTAGACTGGAGGTACAAACTGCACGCTCCCGTCTGTCCTCTTACTGTGTCCGTTTCTACCTCCTACACCTCTTGGAAGGGAAGGGTCATCGCGTCTGTCTGCACAGCTAGCCCGGGGCCTTACACTGTAAGTGCTCCACAAGTGACTGACAGGCCTGGAGGCCCCAGGGCACTCTGTCCTCTGCAGCCTCCCAAAGCCCCACTGCACTTGCAGACTCAGTGTGCACGGAGAAACGCAGGCACTAAGATCAGAACTCAATCCTCGTAGCTCCTTGGTTCTTGAGAATACGAGTGTATAAAAATAGATGCCCTCTATCAAAATGAAAAACTTGTGCTTCAAAGATCACTAAAAAAGTCAACACACAAGAATGGGAGAAAATTTCGTATCTGATGTGGGTGGGACTCGTTTCCAAAATAAAATACTCTTATAAGTCAACAGTAAATAACTGAGTAAAAAACTGGGTTTGACAGGATTTGAATGGACATTTGTCCCGAGACAGTAAAGAAACGGCAGTAAGCACAGGGAGAGACGCTCGGCATCGCGCCCCAAGGGAATGCAGATCCAATGCAGATCCAAGCCACTTGAATGTGCGGCTTCGCATCTACTAGGATGGCAGCATTAATAGTAACAACAATTATAATGGATAATAATCGCTGTGAGCAAGTAGACAAGATGGAACAGTTGTACACTGCTACCGGGAAAGTAAAATGACACCGCTACTTTGGGAAATAGTTTGGAAGTTTCTCAAAAAGTTAAATGTAGAGTTATCGTATGTCCCAGCAATTCCATGCCTAACTATATATCCAAGAGAATTACAAACACATCCCCACAAAAAATGCTCATAAAGCACTATGTAATAGCCAAAAAGTAGAAATAAAACAAATGTCTATCAACTGATGAATAAGAAAATGTGGTCCATCTATACAATGGAATATTATTTGGCCATAAAAAGGAATGAAAAAATGTTACTGTTACAACATGGATGAACTTTGCAAACGTTAATGCTAAGTGGAAAGAGCCAGACAACCACTTAGTAATTCCACTTGCATGAAAAAATCATGAAAGTGAAATACATGAAAATAGGGGAATTTGCACTGAGAGACAGTAGCAGTTTCTGGGAGGGGGTGGGAGGGAAATTGGGACTGATTGCAGATAGGTAGAGGATTTCTTTTTGGTGTGGAGATGTTCTGGCAATTGGTGACAGTTGCAAAACAGTGAATAGTCTTAAAACTACTGAATTGTGTACATTAAAACAGTAGATTTTATGGTATGTGAATTATATCAATTAAAAATAGATGTTCTATCATATTGTTTATTAAAGTAAGTTACAATTTCTAAGTAATTACATACCAGGGAACATGGAAGTGGCAAAGGTGGTCTTAAGGGTGTGAAAGACACACAGCATTAGGGAAATTCCTGAGCATTGTTTTCTTCTTTGAGAGAAAGCTTATTCTGTTCACTCTAATCTGGGAAATCACAGGTAATAATGGACAAGCCTTTCTCTCGCCTTGAAATTGGTCTTCCCAAGGAAATACCCACAGAAAGAAAACTCTTAGCCCTAGGCCAGTATTCCCTCATGATCAGGTTCCCCAGATGAGACAGCCGTCCTGGGGTCTAACATAGTAGGACATTAATTCCCGTCTCACTCACCCACCCCCAAACAGGAAACAGCAGCTTTCCTTAGAAAGCAGCCTCCCTTTTTCCGCTCCCACTTACCCTGCACTTAAGTTCTCAGGCCCTGCTCGCATCTGTGACCCTACGTGTCCTACGTGCCCTAGTGCTACTTGTCTATTCAGAGCCCACTGCCCTCTGTTCCCACAGCCAAGCTTAAAATCTTCATTCTTGGCACCTTTTCCTAAATGCACATTCTCTCTTCCTTTTCTCGACAAACTAGAATAGCAGTATATGGTTTTATTCTGTATTACTTGAGAGGGCAGCTATTCTACTTGACTGAAGGACTGGTCCAGAGGTAAAAGAATTTGACCTGTCATCCTTGATCTTGTAGTTTTTACCTGAAGCCACTAGATGCCACCCTTGTGCCATTAATAAGTTACTCATCACTGAATGTCCTTTATCAGCGTGGAAACAGTTACGCTCTTGACTGGAGACTCACCGGTTCTGCTCAGAGCTCTGGTCACTCATCCCGTGAGCCCATCTTATTTGGCTCAATGTTACTAGGCTTTGGAGCCAGGAAACCTAGTCTTGCCGTTTTCTGACTGATTCTGGGCAAATTACAAAAATTCTCAAACCAGTTTTCTTCATCTATAAAATGGGAAAACTACCTCATAGGCTCTTTGTAGAGACCAAAGTGGAAATACTGACACAGATTGGGGATTTTGTATCTCTCCCAAGAACCGTGACTGCTGGATAAGGCCTTAAGTTCACTAGTCATCTGCCAGGTTAACTGGGCTATGAACGTCCCCCAGGCTACAGCAACAGAACGGAGCAAAAGAGGCCAGATGAGGCCTGTTTGAGAGCTCACTGGGATAACAGAGGCCCAAGCGACAGCACTTCAAAGGCTGAAACACAGGCCCTGCCCATGAACCCCAGGTCCTACGCTAGCGGCACGTGCCTTCCTCTGAACTTGCTCCTAGAAACGTGCAGATGCAGAGGCTGCCGTGAGCTGAATAGTGCCCCCCCACCCAAAGATATGTCCATAGTCTGTGAATGTGATGTTGTTTGGGAAAAGGGCCTTTGCAGGAGTAATTAAGGCTCTCGAGATCATCAGGGATGTACAGTAGCTCTTCACGCAATGATCGTGTCCTTATAAAAGAGAGGGCGATCTGGGGGACAGAGGGGAGACCATGTGACGAGGAGGCTGAGACTGGACCATCCGCAAATCAGGGAATATCTGTCACCACCAGAAGCTGAAGGGTAAGGAAGGATTTGCTCTTGGAGCCTTTGAGGAATAAGGCGCACCAACACTTTGAACTTCTTGAGTCCAGAACTGTGAGATCATAATTTTCTGTGGTTTTAGGTCACCAAGTTTGTGGTAATTTGTTACAGACTCCATAAAAGTCACCATACCTTTGGTGCGATGTCAGTTAAGGCCTTTAGTTTGGGGATTTTTTTTTAATGTTCTTTTTAAGATTTATTTATTTATGCATACAAGAGCTGGGGTGCAGGCCAGAGGTGCAGGGAGGTGAGAGGATTTACCAGAGACAGAGTGGGGAGCAGAACAGGCGGATCCACTGAAGTACACTGCTGAGGGGAGCAGTGGGCGAGCCAGGAGAGGCCTGCTGCGCCATGTGGGAAGCTCCCTAGCCGGGGATCGAATTCGTGCAGCAGTGGCTGCTGACAGCTTCATAGTGCTGAGCCTTAACCCCTTGCACCACCAGGGAGGCTCCTAGTTTTGGTGTTTTTTTTTTTTTTCAGTTAATTATGTTGAGGGAGATATGTTAACATGAATGTTACTAGTTGTAGGTAACAGGAGAAACTCAGAAGTCAGTTATGTTGTTGGTAGAGGAGGGAGCAGGCTCTGCCCAGCAAATATTCAAGACCTGGGTGTTTTACTATTTATAATCCTAAGACATGGAGACAACAGATGAGTGGATCAAGATGTGGTGTAAATACACAGTGGGATATTCAGCAATCAAAAATAAACTCAAGCCATTTGCAGCCACATGGATGGCGCTGGAAGGAATAATGCTCAGGAGGAAAAAGGAAAATAGCGGATGGTTTCACTTGCAAGAGGAATACAGGGAAACCGAACAAGGGGTTAGGAAAAAAAAGACAAAAAATTCGCAGGCAAACTATAGAATTGAGACATAGCACCTGAGACGGGGGGAGGGGGGTCAAAAAGAGGCGAGAACACAAGAGACTATGGTGGTGGTTCACAGATTTAGGGGTGGAAATTTTACGGGGGTTACACCTGAGGGGAAAAAAATCAAACATAAAAATGAACAATGACATAAAAATAAAAGAGAACCCAGGGCTTTTGTATTTTTTTCATGGCTTCATTTCTCATGGTTCACTGTCCAGTCAAAGAATTCTGGAGACCAAATGAGATGGCACCCTTTCAACTGTCAAGTAGGAGTCTAGGTCCTCTAGGAACCCAGTGAAAATATAATTTATTTTTCAGATTCCTCCGGAGAATTAAAATACTTCCTTCGAATCGCAGTGCCAATGCTCCCTGCTCTTGGTCCTCTTGTCCTCATACTCTCCAAGTGTTTTCTCATCTCTTGGTTGAGATCATTGCAAAGACCAAGAGTTCAGAACACTGGAATTGTGACATTCCTTAAGCAAGTTAATCAAGTTGCAACCTTCACTGTGCAAGTGTGGGTGTCAGGAGGTGTCTGCAAGAGAAGGTGATGGCGCACAGCTGAGCAACGAGCTCAAAGCCACTCCAGGAGGGCTGGGGCGGTGGTCGCTATGGAGACTCTTCCCAAAGCCAGTGGCCTGGGCCCAGGAGTTGGACCAGTTCCAGGTGGAAAAGGCTCAGCACGCGCACCTCTGACCCAGCTAGGCAAGAGCGGCACCGCTCCGGGCCATTCGTTAGCCTACTTTTACATTGGCTTTACTGTTGTTGTAGAAAATGTAATAGTTCTTGGGCTATTTCGAATAACCATCCTTTAGTCAATTTCTCTTTTGAAAATATGTTATCCCAGTCATCGGTCTGTCTTCTAGTTCTCTTGATAGTTTGAGTATTTTTTATGATTCCATTTTATATCCTTTCTTGGCTTATTATCTATAACTTCTTCTCTAACAGATTCTATTATTTATTATTCCTCCCAACTCCACCCATGTTACTGCAAATGGCTGTTACAGACAAAGGAACTATTATTGGTTCCTTTCATCTGTAATTTATCAGTCTACTTTCAAGTAATATACCACTCCACATACAAGTTCTTAAAACAGTATATTGTATTTCTCTCCTTCTGCTCTTTGTGCTGTTGTTTCCCTATATGTTGCTTCTATGTGGGTTATAAACGTCACAGTGGATTATTACCATTTTTGCTTTAATAAGTTAGTTATGTTTTAAAAGAGATTTAAGTAAGAAAAGTCTTTATATTTACCCATATAGTTACTATTTTCAGTATTCTTTATTGCTTTGTATAGATTCCTTTGTTTCTACCCGGTATAACTTTTCTTCCACTTAGAAGATTTCCCTTATATTTTTTGTCTGCTGATAATAAATGCTTTCATCTCTTCTTATAAGTCAAAGGAAGTCCTTATTTCATGTTTTAAAAGATATCTTTGTTGGGGAAAGAATTATAGATTGACGAGATTTTTTTCAGTGCTATACACACCGTCCCATTTTCTTTTAACTTGAGTGTTTAACTTGAGAAATTTGCTGTAACCCTTATCTTTGCTTCCTTAGAGATCATGAGTTTCCCCCCCATTTTAAGATCTTTCTCTTACCACTGGTTGCAGTCAACTTAATTATGATGTGTTTTAGTACAGTTTTTTCTTTGTTTCTTGGATTTGGGGTTTAAGATTCTTAGAGCTCTGGGTTTACAGACTTCATCAAATTTGGAAAATTTTCAGTCATTATTCTTCAAAGATATCTTCTATCCCTGTTTCTTCAAATTCTCCAGCTACATGTATATTAACCTACTTGAAGTTCCCATAGCTCACAGATACTTGATGCCTATTAAGTTTTTTCTTTTTAGTTTTTTTAAAAATCTGTTTCATTACAGATAGTTCCCATTGCTGTGTTTTTGCCTAATTGTCTAAAATGCCATAAGTTCTATTCAGTGTAATTTTTCACCTCTGAGACATTGCAGTTTTCATCTTTAAAATCCATTTTGGGCGTCTTTTATGCCTTCCACATCTTTATTTAATATATTCACTCTTTCCTGTAGTTTCCTGAACATATGGAATAGCTACAATAGTAACTTTTTTATTAATTTATTTTTTTACATCATTAATTTTTCTACAATATTTGATTTCTCTCCTCAGGTGTAGTCCCCGTAGTTCTCCTGCCCCCATAGCACCCATGACCCATCACCACAGTCCCTGGTGTTCGTCCTTGTTTTCTTCCTCTCCCTTCCCTAGTAACTGTTTTTAATGTCTTTGTCTACTAGTTCTCGCTTCTGTGTCTATTCTGGATCAGTTTGATTGAATAACAAATTGATAACTGACTGAATTTTAATTATGGATTGTATGTTCTTGTTTCTTTTAACATGTCTGTTAATTTTTTATTGGATGCAAGGCACTGTGACTATTACCTTGGTGGATGCTGGATATTTCTATATTCCCATAAATATTTTTGAGCTTTGTTCAGTGATGCTGTTGAATTACTTGAAAACTTGATCCTTGAAGATCTTGCTTCTACTTTTAAGTTTTGGCAGAAGAACAAGGGGAGTCTTTACTATAGGTTTAATTTTTCTCCATTCTTGAGGCAACACCTCTCTTACTATTCTACCTGAACCTCCATGTGAGGTTCGCTCTGACCAATGGGAATAGGCACTATTCCTAGACCTATGTAAACTCTGCATATGTTGTGCCCTGTAATCATTCGGGATGATTCTTTACCTGGATAGCTTCTTCACATGAATGAGCTGATAGATTTCAATTGAATATTAGAGGGGGAAACCTCTGTAGAGCTCCAAATCTCTCTCTCTCTCTTTCTCTTTCTCTCTCTCTCTCTCTCTCATACTCTTCCCTGAATTTAGCTTTCCTGGCATCCCTGAATTCCCACCTTCATCTATTCAACTGAAGATCCTCAGGCTTTGCCTGGATCTCCCCTCCCTGTTCCAAGACCCCCAAATTTTCTCTGGGCAGTATGCTGGGGTAATAACAGGGCTCACTCATTTGTTTTACATCTCAGGAATGACTGTACCATTTGTTGCCTTATCCCAGTTTCTTGAGAACCATTGTTGAATAGGATGTGTCCAGAGATCCTGTTCTTTCAGGCAGGAAGGTAAATCTAGTTCCTGATGTTACTCTATCTTTGCCAGAAGCCACTGTACAATAATTTTACCTTTAATCTATTTTACTTACTCATCTTATACTTTTATTTCAGAAAAGTCAATCCTACTGATTGGAGTCAAGAGAGGCCAAAAAAGAAGCTTCAGTTAGAACACTACTGCCAGGTACACCTGAAATCTGGAGGTATATAGAATTTCCAAGCTACGATTTCTCTTCATTCATTAGAGGAACCTATCACAAAACCAGGTGAAGCTCTTTGATCTCCTTGAGAGTAGAAAATCCAACTGAGAAATCTTTGTATCTCCAGCATCCCCAAAAGTAAATAAATAAACGTATGTTGGGTTTTATTTTATTGGGGTAACACTGGTTCACAATATTGTTTGTGTTCTTGAAGTATAGGATATTACTCTCTCACTACCCCCCAAAAGGTATGTTTTTATTAGGTAAAACTATAAGATTTCCATCACATCATTACCATTTTAAGAGTAGCTATGTGGGGGCCTCCCTGGTGGCGCAATGGGTTAAGCGTAGCACTGTGAAGCTATCTGCAGCCACTGCAGCACGAGTTCAATCCCCGGCCAGGGAGCTTCCCACATGGCACAGCAGACCTCTCCTGCCTCGCCCCCTGCTCCCCTCAGCAGTATACTTCAGTCCATCTGCCTGTTCTGCTCCCCACTCTGTCTCTGGTGAATCCTCTCACCACCCCACACCTCTGGCCTACACCCAGTTCTTGATGCATAAATAAATAAAACTTTAAAAAAAAAGAGTAACTATGCACTTTACATACATACATTATCTTGTTTTAACCTCAAAACAGTATTTTTAGGTATGCATCATTCCTGTTTTACTGAAAAATAAGTTAAGGTTTAGAAAGGTTAAATGACTTCCACAAAAATCCACACAACTAGTTAGTGACAAAATGTAGTTCAAGTGACATCTAGCCATGCCCTTAACCTCTGCCTAGTACTAGGTTCTGTAAAGTGTTTTCCAAATCACAGGCTTCAGATTGTGTGATCTAAGGCAAATGCACCTATACCCACCCTGTATTCAGAGTTCCCACACACTAATATGAAAGATTTACAACAAAATCCTGATACTACTTTCCACTTACCTGCCTCACTTCACATGAGCAGTGGTGAAGAAATCGGTGCCGGGTGATCTCATGAAATGCTTTGTGCAGTTTGGCCCCAAAGTCCTGTGTGTCAGCTGCCTACAACAGGCCAGAGAGAGAACATGTGGATTCCCAGTACCAGCAACCCAGAGGGCAGTACCCACAGGAAGTTTATATGGGAGGAGAATGAGACAGATCTGAAGGCAAACCACCCACATCCCTCACGTTGTCTCAGGCATAGCCCTAGTTCCTGTGCACACAGAGGAGAAAGGAGGCTCCGGACACTTGGAACAAGACAGGCAGCTGTGGCTCCTATGTGTCTTCCTATTTCTGTTGCCTAAGCAAGATCCTTCGAAGTATTTGCTCTAGCTACAGGAGAAAACTATCCCAGAAATCCATTTGTGCAGATGCCATGAAACTGTTCTTTCCTAAAACAAGCTTCAAGAGAGCAGAGGTTCCACTGAACAGCTAAGGCTAATGTGAGAAATTTTCCTCAGATGAGTCTTTCAGGGAAGAGAGGAACAAAATAATACAGTTTACACCCATAAGAAATGCATTATCAGCTTTATACTTTTAAATATAGAATTACAGGATATTAGAGTTAAAGGGGACCAGAGTGATCACCTATTACAACACACAGGTTTTACGGTAAGAAAACTGAAATTCAAAAAGGAGAAGTGACCCAAGACCTCACGGGCAGAATGAAAGTTTGGGCTGACTTTAGGACTGCCAATATGGTGTTCTCGCTACTCTGCAATCCATATGACCCAGAAAGTTGAAGCGATGAAAAAATGCACTAGACTATGAAGGTGTTACACTCTTTGACCCTAAAGTCTACTTAAGAAATTTATCTTAGGCAGTAATTCAAAAGCAAGCCAGCCATATATAGGTATTAACTGAAGTACTATTTATATTGCCAGAAGTAATGTAAAATAAGTGTCTAACATTAGAAGAACGCCTTGTTAAATTGGATTAAACCAATACAGAAAAATACTGAGTAACCAATACATATTCTAAGATTATGAAAAGAGGGGAAGGTCAATGACACGTGAAAATAAAATACTTTGGTAAATATATGAGATACTATGCCAGAAGCTAAAATTACAATGATGAACTATATTAGTTGTTATTTTAGAGGATCTGTGTATTATATTATCTTTTCAAGAAGAAGTTACAAAAGAGAAACAACACACGTGGAATAAATGTGTCACCCCGCCGATGCCCGTCGGCCCGCACACATTCCTAAAGGGAGGAGAATCACTCACAGCGAGACACACTCGGTGCTGCGCACCTTCACACTGGGCGCCACCGTCTGCACACCCTGGGGGCACTGTTACTTCGTCATTTAATTTATACATGATGCTCAAGTCCACACAGCCAATTAGTAAATGAGCCAAGGTTTGAACTCAGGCCTCGGAGTCCCAAACTTGTCACACTATTCCATAAGGCTGAACACATGTAACGCCTGTAATTTAGTTATTCCATCGTACTCTGTCTCCATCAGGTAACAGAACATTCTTCAGCAAGGAACTCAAAATCACTGCTCTAATCCCAGCTCCTCTTGTAACTAGTTATGTGACCTAAAAGAAGCAGACATCTCAAATAACTTATTTTCTCATTTATGAAGTGATATACAGACCACTATCCATTCAGGAAACATCTCTTAAAACAATTGCTATAGGCCTGGTACTATGCAGAATAGCAGCAGAACCAGCCAAAACGATGTTTCTAACAGCCCTGTGCACATACTAAGAGAGGCAGCATCAACAGGACGCCATTAAAACTGGCACTTGTAAGTATCCCCAATTCCCTACCGACCTGAAGGGCCTGGAGACAGGTCTTTCGGAAGCCGCTGCTGGTGCTGCCAGTCACGATACTCATGATGGAATTCACGGCTACCGAGAGTGAGGCCTGCAGCTTCTGATGAGTCTTGGGAACATAACAAGTCAGGAGGATCCGAAGTTTATAATAACCCCAAACTGCTGGTTCAGAGAATCCCAAAGGTGCGCAAAGAGTTCAGTGAGAGCACGATTTCAACAACTATTCCCCCTCCGTCACCAATACTGATACCATGGCAAGGGATACTCGGGTTGAAATAAAATGTTCTCTCCTTTCATAGAGATGACTTAGGGACACAGATACATTCAGAAAAAACAAGTCAACAGTCAATAAAGTAGATACACTTGTTGTTTTCAAACAACACGCTTTAAGTGTTGATCTCTTAGTATGGGCAGTTTTTATTTCCCTGAAAAGGGAAAGCAGCAGGAACATGTTACCAAAAATACACAGGATGGAGGAATTCAGAAAGGGAGATAAGTGACATTATAAAGGGGGAATAAGGTAAGATTTAATGAAGCAGGAGCTCCAGAAGTGTGTGAGAGAACAGAAAATGTAAAGAAGAGAAAAGCGCATTATCAGTCGTTTCTCTGCCTTTCATTTTGTCCCTGTTCACTCCAACCCGCTCTGGGAGGGGAGACCACACAAGCTCCTGCGGTGGCCTGGCCTGAGTTGCCAGACTAGATGCTGTGCCTGGGACCAGCCCAGGCACAAAAGAGGAAAAGGCATTAGGGGGGAAGGCTCTGCCGGGCTTACGCTCTAGCTGTCTTGGTCTTTTTTCTTTTTTTAAAGATTTATTTTTATTTATGCATATGAGAACTGGGATATAGGCCTGAGGTGCAGGGGGGTGAGAGGATTCCCCAGAGACAGAGTGGGGTGCAGAACAGGCAGATCCACTGAAATCCACTGCTGAGGGGAGCAGGGGGGAGAGAGGAGAGGTCTGCTGTGCCCTAGGGAAGCTCCCTGGCCGGGGATCGAACTCGTGCTGCGGTAGCTGTGGCTAGCTTCACAGTGCTGCGACTTAACCCCTGCACCACCAGGGAGGCCCATCTAGTTACCTTGTTCATAGAGAGTGGAAAATGGGAACTGTGAACTTCTTACTACCTGGGCAGCCTGCTGGTGCTGCTCCAAGGCCTGGTCCACGGTGCCCTGGAGAGACTCTCGCACCACGCTGTGGCTCTCCGCGAGGACAGCACTGAGATGAGCTGTCAGCCAAGAGTGGACTCCTACACGAGGGAGAATGTGGTACCATGAGTGGGCGTGTTCCTTTTAAGTCGGGCTAGGAATGGGGGTGGGACCTCTCAGAAAAAGAGGCCACTTCTGTATCTCAACAAATAATTTTTTTGGACACACCCCCCCCGCCCCAGCAACTTACAAACACACCCAGTTCCCACTTACAAATGAAAGAAAGCTCAGGAACATAGTAGTCAAGAATGACATTATCTTTGGGGAAACAAAGGGAGGATCATGTTTAATTCATCTCAAAAGCAAAATACATACGGACTACACACAGTGGTACTGGCGCCCCTGTAACGTCTAGCTCTGCCCCAGCCCATCTGTGCGCCGCAGCGGGAGCTACTGCAGCTGTCAGCCCGTTCGGATGTGCTCACAAAGATGACACTAGGAACTTCTGGTATAAAGTCTTCTAAAAAGGGGACTATGTCTGGTAAAGTAACGGCAGGCACCCCTGCCCAGCACTGTCAGAAAGGCTAACGTGCGGGTGTGATGGGAAAACACATCCCATCCAACAGGCTGGCACTGAAGACCCAAGACCCCGGTGCAGCAGACACAGGGAGACAGAGCACTTCACTCTGGGGGTGAAGCAGCCTAAGAGCTCATGTTGGCTGGCTTTTCTCAGGGCTGCATTCAAAATGCAAGCAGGGAGAAGCATTTTGTATGACCAGGTAACATGGTGTTTTCCTGGACGGGAAGGGAGTACGTGATGAGCCCAAAAAGGATCTGGAACTAGAATCGGGAGAAAAAAGATTCTAGGGTCAGTTCTACCACCAACCACTAGGGGTCCAGTCACCTCGCTTTTCTCCCTTCAGTATAGAAAATGACTTTAAACTGCCTGCCCTCAGGGGTGTGTGGTGAGGATAAACTGGGATAATATTTATGGGAAGGTCCTGAAATGTACATGCAACGTTCAAAGGGAAAATACAGCTCTACTGCTTCGGTATCGTCTGGATTACTGTTTTCTGTATTTTGGGTCTAATAATAGCCTCAAGAAATCAGGCCCTTTTGAAAGCAGACATTTAATTAAAAAACTAAAAGTTCAGTCCTAAAACTGCTAATACCACCAGATGCTTTTAACATTGTGGCAAAATAATGAGTTAATCATAGAAGTTACCATGACGAGGTAGAAGGCCAATTAAGTTTTTTTTTTAAGACACATGGAAACAGACTGTAGTTCTGCACAATCTGTTTCCTAAAAGGAGCTATAGAGAAAGCTTTCAAGGATATGAGAGAGAGAAGGGAAAGAGAAGATAAAATTACTACATCTATATCCGTATATTTATAGCTACCCACCCTCACTGGCAACCTCTTTGAGGCTGGCCCTAAACTACCAGATATGTGAAGACCTTTGAAAGGACGTTGACTCTGTTTACTAATGCCGTGGGGATTTCTGCTCATCCAATTCGGAGTGTAAGCACTGAGCAGTGTGGACCTCCAGAGGTAACACCGCAGTGTTGTAAGAATGACCGGTAGCCCTGGCTGCTGAGGAATCTGCGATCTTAAGAGATGTTTATTAGGATTCAGAACATGGTATCAGACTTCATGTCATCCTAGGGAGGACCAAATATGGTACTCCCTCTAGCAGACCTCAAAAAAAAAAAGGCAGAAGAAAGGCTTCATGGGGTCTTGAGGCTTTGAAGGGCCTTTGCTATAATCCACTAAACATGACTCTTAACAATCTCATGTTGTATGAAAAGGGAGGCTCAGACGATTGTACCGTTCGTTTCCAAGAACCACTGAGGAAATTGGCAGCAGAACTCAAGTTAAACCCAGGTCGCTCTCTGCCCTGAGTCCTCTCCCTAACACACACTGCCCCTCTTAGCTCTCTGTTCCAGGAGCGTAGGCCGGACGCCTGGGCACCCTCGTCTTGGACCCCCTTGCTGGAGGCGTCAGTAGTCTTTATCTCCCCCACGTGCCCGTTCCCAGGGCCTGGATCAGTGGCACAGCAGGCACCAGACACGGCTCTCTCATACAGTGCAGCGCCGGAGCCTCGGGAGCAGCGCTGCCCGCCTAGAGGGTGACAGGCAGGAGAGCACGCAAAGCAGGGAGGGAAAGAACCCCACAGCCGAAACGCTTTGTTCAACGAACAGCTGATGCCTGTGAACATGAGCTCTTCTGATCTGGGGCTGTAAGTCGTCGCATTTCTCTTTTGCCTCAGTGGGAGCAGGCCACGCGAAGCAGCACCGGAATGCTTGCGGGGTGGGGTCCCGAGAAAAAGCACTTGGTCCGCAGAGAAAGAGCACAGAAACAGATCAGCAGGTTCATGCCTTTTCCCCCAGACTTTTACATGGTTTACTTCTTCCTACTTTCCTCAAGGTTTAAGAGGGCTCTGAGAAACATTTAAATTTACCTCCCAGGGTTACTGGATATAACACATAAGCCAACTCACACTTTAGACTCAGTGGCATTCAAACTTTATCATATTTAAGAACCATCTAAAAATTCTGTTAATAGTGCATATTCTTGAGCTACACTCGGTTTTTACATTCTATTACAAATAATGAGTTAATCCTTGCCCTAGGAAGCTGCACATTTTCCACATTCTAGGGGGTTCTCATGTGTGTATTTCATGACTACAAAGCAGTGAAATCACTGCTCTATTCTAACAGAGCACTTTCCTGATATCACCTGTTCGATGAATGCCAAAGGCCCCTCCTTGTACCCCAGAGGGAAGACAAGTTTTCTCATCAAAGGGGTCTATGTGACAGCCACAGCCAGCCAGCAATACCACCACACTCCCAGACCTCACACTGGATGTGAGATGCCATATCCAGGCCAAGCAAGGCTGATGACATTTCTTGATCCTATCTGGAAAGGCAGGATGGCAATGAGCAGCTCACCAGCGTGCTCACTGGAGACATCTGAGAAACTTGGAAAACATACCAGACCTGAGCCCCGCCTCGGCCCAGGGATATCCAAATCTCTGGGAATGAAATTTGGACCTTTTAAAATGCTTCCGAGGTGATACACTGTGCACCTAAGGCTGAGCACCAGGCATCTGAGGCATACACAGTGCGGGGGCACTTAGGGAGTCTGCTGCTTCCTGGCTAACCGGATCTGATGCTGCCTTTTAAGATGTCAAGATCAGATCTTTTCCATAGAGCATATAATTGCCCTTACTTAGGAGCAAGGTTTTTCGCTGAAACTATTTATTCTACAGAAATACATCTGATTCATACATATACATTTTGTAACATCTTCCTTTCTTTCTCCTCTTAATATTTAGGAATGTTAAATGTTGTATCTGGCTGCCCCATTCTCCAGTACCTACCCCAGAGTTCTGTGTGCTGGGCTGGAAACGCGCCGCGGAAATCCACAAAGAGAAAAAGCAGCAGAGTTTGTCCCTGAGGGTCCGTATTTTGAGACTGGTTCTCCTCACCGCGCTCCACCTGGTAACTCACATCTGGAAGCAAACTATCTAGAGGACAAGATAATACACCATATTCTAAGGTAAGTCCCCAAAATGCTGAGTGAATAATAAAGAACCTGTACCCCAAAGAAAGATCTGAGTTATACCTAACTTTGAAGACTCACTTCTCCTTCTAAATCTGTTTCTCTATACACATGATGGAAGCAAATAAGAGTGACTCCAAGGAAGAACATCAGAATACCTGGGAGTGCAAAATGCAAACCAAACAGCATTCCTTACAGTTTACTGGGAAGCACTGCACAGTAAATTCATTCATTCCTCATGCAACTGCCTAAGGTGGGTGTCGCTAGTTAGAGCAAGAGGTCAGAGTCCAACCTGAGTAATGGGAATGATAAGCAGCTAACTTCCACTGACCGATTACTACACGGCAGGTGCCATGTCTATTATTTGTACTATCTCAACACTTAGGCTGCACAGCGACCCCGTAAAGCAGGGCCTCTTCTCATGCCCTTTTACAAATTAGAACACAGGCACAAACAGGCTAAGTACATGGGCCACCACGTGACAGTAATGGAATTGTTTCTTACTGAATCTTATTAGACTAACTCCAAAGTGTGTTTTTAACCACAATACTATAGGATTTCTCTATTCAGAAGTAATCCAACGCCCTAAATTTACTTTCTTGCACCTGACCTTTCTATTGCAACAGTCCTAAATTCCACTGAGATCCCTGTACAGAACTTCCATGTGGATCATGGTTCTGTCCTTTAGAGTAATGAGGGAGGAAGATAATCAAACATTACTGTACGTTATTTCCAAAGTTAACTGAGAAAGTTCAGGCATCAGTTGGCAGAGAAACCAAAAAAAGGAGGAAAATAACAAAGCATGAAAATAAAAAGTGAAAGAGAAAAGGAAATATGGAAAGCACTAGATATTAAAACTCTCAGATGCCATGATACCCATCTGTTAAAACCATACATTTTCTTCACAAAATTACTTACCTCCAGAGACCCCATCCAAGGTTACCCTCCTATTATTCCGCCTACTCAAAAAAAAAAAAAAAGGGGGCCTCCCGGGTGGTGCAGAGGTTGAGTGCTGCGCTGTGGAGCTGTCGGCAGCACGCTATGTGAGTTCGACGCCCGGCTGGGTGAGAATCCCACATGGGGCGGCGGACCTATCCTGCCTTACCTGCTGCTCCCCTCAGCAGTGTATTTCCCTCGATCTGCCTATTCTGCTCCCCGCTCTGTCTCTGGTGAACCCTCTCGCCACCCCACGCCTCTGGCCTGTACCCCAGCTTGTATGTATAAATAAATAAATCTTTTTTTTTTTAAAAAAAGCCTTTCCTCTGGCTTACTTTTTAGACGAAGAGCCTGTCACCTCTGGCAGATACTGAGATACTAACCCATCCCAGGAGGCTTCAACCTTCTCGGCCCAGTCCCATCCCAGTCCCATCCCTCCCTACTGGTCATCTTCCTCAGGAGCCAAATGGCCAGACCACAGTCTACATTTCAAAGGATTCCAGCTAAACGCATCAAGCTCTAAGACTAAGCCTAGAGATCAGCTCATGGTTTCATGTTCCTATTTCACAGTTTTCTTTGTTGGTCCAGTCATTAGGCATCCAATTTCAGCACAACTCACCCAAAGCTAATGTGCTTAGGCTCCACTCCAATGCCATAGCCAGCTTCCTAGTTTTATTACTGTATGGTTTATATGCCTTATATTTATGCGATGTTTCATCTTTTTTAAAGTAGTTTTATGTATATTTTCATGTTTCATTAAGAAACATTTCTCTTCTACAATAGCTCCCAAAAGATGTCACTTATCCCTTACTAATTTTTCTAAAACCCCTGAGTTGACAGATTAATGTACAACAGAAATTCTCTGAACCAGTCCCTAGAAGATGAAGGCACACTAACTACTAAAAGGGTCAGGAACAAAGGAAGCAGTACAGGAAGTGAGCAGGCAAGTAGCATCAATGTGTAATGCCAAAACAGGCTCTGGGGCCTCCCTGGTGGCCTAGGGGTTAAGTCTCAGCACTATCACCGAGGGCCTGCTTTTGATCCCCAGCCAGGGAGCTGACCCACACATGGCGCAGCAGACCTCTCCTGTCTCACCCTCTCCTCCCTTTGGCAGCATATTTCAGTAGATCTGCCTGTTCTGCTCCCCACTCTGTCTCTGGTGAATCCTCTCACCCCCCACACCTCTGGCCTACACCCCAGTGCTTGTACGCCAAAAAAAAAAGAAGAAAAAGGCTCTGGTGGGGCTCTGCCTGCTGCCATCCATTTGCCTCACTCCATGTAGACGCACACACTTGCTCACCCCTCACCCCCTAACCTAAGCCATCAGATCACTAAGTACTGTTTTCACATACACCTGCTATTTATATTTCCCTGCATTTCTCTAATATTATCCAAGTTTCTTTTTATTCCTGTGCAAAAAGAGGGAGATATACCTCTATCCAAATTGAGATCCAAATTGGGCACCATACACAAGTGGTATTTCTTCCAACTGATGAAATAAGAAGTATCTCTGAAGACAGCAGTAGTTGGCTGCTCCTGACTTGGCAATACCAGAGGCAGACCCGAAGGCCCATATAAAAATATGTATAGTTGCTAAAGAAAACTGCCAACTTCTAGTTTCTTATGACTAGGTTTTCACTTACATAAAACAAAGATAACACTGACCTGGTTCACACTCCCAGAAATAAACTAGTGTGCTAGGCAGTGACGTCTTAAGCCTTTTCCACACCAAAGATAGGTGTCAGGTGCCAGAGACATAGCCACTACAATACGCAGAAATTTATTCTACATTTAGTAAGTGTGCACTACAAGTATACTATTAGGACAATTCACTTATTTATTCATTCTGATCATTCAATCATAGGTTTGAATGACACTGCCTGCTAGACACTGTACTCAGTTCTGGGGTTACAAAAATTTTATGTAGATTTAATCCTAACTTCAAGTTATATTTAACACACACAAAAGCAGTAAATTGTAATACATTGTGATACATGCTGGAAATATATACAAAGGAATATTTTTAAAAATATTTTTATTGTTATTTATGTCTTTTACATTTTGTATTCCCCTTGGGTAGCCCACCACCAATTCACCCGTGATCCATCTCCATGGTCCCTTGTGTTCTTTTCTATTCCATTTTGTGCCCCCGCTGAGTGTCTCTCTCCTATTTGGTTTCCCTATAGTCCTGTTATAAGTGAAACCATTCGATATTTTTCTTTTGCTTTCTGGCTTATTTCACTGAGTATGATTCCCTCTAATTCCATCCATGTCGCTGCAAATTGCATGTGTTTATCTTCTTTGAATGCTGAATAGTATTCCATTGTGTATATGTACCACATCTTCTTGATCCAGTCATCTATTTTTGGACATCTGGGTTGCTTCCATACCTTTGCTATTGTGAACAGTGCC
>PVIJ01009388.1:0-67195 GCA_004024925.1 Scalopus aquaticus
AAAGAAAGAGAAAAATATCGAATGGTTTCACTTATAACAGGACTATAGGGAGGCCAGGTGGGAGAGAGACACTCAGCGGGGGGGAGGGGTGGGGGGATGATAAGGGCACAAAATGGAAGAGAGGAGAATACAGGGGGCCATGGAGATGGATCACGGGTGAATTGGTGGTGGGTTGCCCAAGGGGAATACAAAATGTAAAAGACATAAATAACAATAAAAAAAATAAAAAATAAAATAAACACACACACACACACACACACACACACACACAAAAAAAAAAAAAGCTGAGTCATTTCGTAGGTTACCAATGGGTACAACTGGAGCTTAATCCCATTGGAAACCCTCTGAGATACTATGTGCAACCTACCTCAGAATTACTCCACTGAGGATGAGGAAAAGCTGGAATATTTACCTACAAGTTCTCATTTTTCACTAGTTGTTCTTTCCAGGACCATAAGTCCCCAGTTCTTCTGGTCTTTCCCTAAGTCCATAACAACCATGAGAAAACCTTTAGACAGAAGGTCCCAATATTTAGGTGAAAACTGCTTAAGAATCTGCAGATAACCTCCAGGGGGGTCAAGGGGAGAAGGTGAAGACATGTCTTCCAGAGCAGTTATTGAATAAATGTATGAATGAGTAAATAAATCATCCATGAGAAAAAAAAAAACCAAACAACTAAGGTGAATGAAGTACAAAGGAAGCATAGAAATTTTTGAGTTTACATGTAATGTAGCCCTAAAATTACAGGTCAAATGCCATAAAAGAAAATTTATTTCTTTGCAGAAAGGCACTAGGGAAAATAAATAGTTATGATTGACAGTGTAATAAGTTTTCAGACCAGTTTCACACAAAAAAAGATAAATTACTCATTCAAAGATTTCACGTTGCTTTTAGAGTCTTATTTGATGGGGGTGTTTGCATATAGAAAAAAAAAAGAGCTAAGTTATTTGATGTTTTATTGTTCACTTAGGACCAATGTGTTGTTCTAGTGGTTTCATTTTGTGAAATTACTAACTCCATGTCAGACATTCTCAGCTCCTTACTCTGACCAACCATACTGCAGCTGTTCTTTGTTCTAGACCTTGCGGTCATATTTGAGCAAAAGAAAAGCGTCTTGTGTGATGTATGAACCAGTGGCAGTGGCAGCACTCAGAAGTGGTCTGTAGGGACTTCATCCCCCTTATTAGCACACGACCTCCAGGTACTCCTAAATAACTAGCCACTGGGAATAAAAACAGTGGACATGGCCACAGCGTGACCCTAGGCCAGTATTGTCTTCTCACCCAGAGCAAAGGCCCTGAATTCCCATTGATTTGGAAACTCTGGAATGATGCTTTTTTGATATTAGATATTCTCTGTGATTCCAGCCTAATCCTTGGGATCTACAGCTTTGTCCAGCAGAGCTCCCCCGTGGAGAGAATAAACAGCACATCCCAGTGGTGGAGTAGATGTGCGACTGCTAAGGTTCTTCATGGGAGTTCTTGAACTGGGTGTTCTGGAGTTTGACCTTGTGTTTGAACATAGGGTTTTGTGCCCACTAGAATGGACCCTGAAACCTACCATCAAATCCTATAGTTTAGGGCCTCCCTGGTGGTGCAATGGGTTAAGTCTCAGCCTGTGAATCTATTTGCAGCCCCTGCATCACAAATTTGATCCCCGGCCAGGGAGATTCCCACATGGTGCAGCAGACCTCTCCCGCCTTGCCTACTGCTCCCCTCAGCAGTGTACTTCAGTCGATCTGCCTGTTCTGCTCCCTGCTCTGTCTCTGGTGAATCCTCTCACCACCCCATACCTCTGGCCTACACCCCAGTTCTGGCATGCATAAATAAATAAATCCTTATAAAATAAAATCCTATAGTTTGATTGTTTTTAATCTTTAAAAATTTTACAGTAATCTCAAACTAATAAAAATTGCAAGAATAGTAAAAAGAGCTGTTATGAACTTGACATCAATTTCTAACATTTTGCTATATTTATTTTATGATTTTATTTTTACTAAGTGATTAGATATTATACTGGGCACAACATGCTCCCTTACTTCCTAGTACTTTAATATATATTTCCTAATGTCACAGAAGTTTTCTAATATAACTACTAAACAGTTACCAAAATCAGGCTACTTAACTTTAGATACAATATTTCCAAATAATCTAGCCCATAATCCAATTTCAACAATTCTAGAAATATGCTTCATAAAATGTTGGGATTCTTTTTTATACAGGATCTAGTGAGGCATCATACACAATTTTCAGTTTTATTGCTCTTTAGAGCTTCACCTGAGACAGCTACTCAATTTTTCTCTTTTCTAGCATTCACATTTTTTAAAAATATAGACAATTTAAGGTTATTTTTGGTTAATGGTTATATGGCATTTTTCATGGGTATGACAATCACAGCTTCAAAAGAGCAGGGAAAAATGTCCAAGATGCCTTGATATAGCATGTAAATCATATAAAAAAGCAATTTCCAGTGAAAAGTTAACATGTAATGTGAAGATTCTCGCAACTAAATAGGGAAGTTTCAATCCACGGCTGTCTTCTCCAAAAGTGTCACCATCTCTTTTCCTAGACATACTAGCATTTTCATCTTACTATCTTCTGACAGGAATTAAATTAACTCTTGTCTCCGTGAACCTCAATGCTCAAAACACACCTCTCAACAGTCATGAAATATGAGTATGTCCAGTGCAGCCAGCCTGATGTCTTATTTATGGTGTAGCTGATAGCTAGCCTCCTTCTAGCTTATGTTAAAGTATTAAGGCACACAGTGGGGAATTACTCAAATGTATTGATTTTTATTTGTTTTGTTTTCAGCTCAAACAACTTTGATTTCCGTTAGCAACTATCAACCTCAGGTTAAAACAATGACCTTGTGGAACATAGCTCACCCAATAAAATGTTGATCCCCTGTTGTTCCACTCTGTGCTGGGCATTGCCCCATGTTACCCTTCGCTCTGGGAGTTTATAGTTAAAAGGTAGAGAAAGAAAACCAGCTAGGCAATTGTAGTTGATAGGAAATACTATTAGGTGAGTGCACCATTAGGAGAGTATGGTGGGCAGGCTATCCAGACCTGGGGGCCAGAAGTCTTTATAGCAGGGAATTTTTTCTACATTAGGACACTGAAGATAAAAAACCTGGAGATGATGAGGAAGAGTGTAACACAAATAGAAGTTACAGTCAGTGCAAAAATCAGAGAAGAAAGGAAAACCAGAGGAATTAAAGGATTGTGATGCACTGGTGAGCTATTGCTATAAAGATGTTATATAACAAGTCACCTCAAAATTCAGTAACTTTCTAACATAAATATTTATTTTCAAACTCATGAATATGTAGACTCATTACAGTTTGACCCGTAATGAGCCCAGACTACAGTTAAAGTGAGCGTAGATACAAGATATGTGTTAGATTTGGACATTCTTCAATGTATTGATTCTGGGGATCAGACTGAAGCGGAAGCAGTATTATTCTCAGCACAGATCACTAGAGCAAAAAATCTTGTGAAACCACACAAGCACACTTAAAGTCCCTGCTCATGTTATGAGTAATAATGTTTTATTGACCAAAGCAAGTTATACAGCTAAGCCCAAAGCAATGAGATAGAGGAATATGCTCTGCCCTCATTGGAGGAGGGTATTGGGATATTTATTCAACATAAACCTACACTACCACATGAAGAATGTCTGGGTTATATAGACCGTAAGAAACCGGAGAAGTAGGCATGGCCATATGAGCTACTAAAAAGTTCAGACTTCATCCACATATAGTTTTTAGTTGGGAAAGACAATGATATTTGTATTTAAATATGATTACATTGACTGTAGTTAGGAAAATAGACTAAAATAGAGTAAAACTAATGCTGAGGAAATGGATAGAAGATATTAGTGAAACAGAATCATTTTTCAAATATCTTCTAAAAACTAAGAAAATTTGTAAGCTTCAGAGACATCCCCCAGCCTATATTATTATTTTTTTACTTTTTCAGTTTAACAGGTTGAAAAAGCAGGATTAGCAAATAGTTCAAAGGTCAAATACATTGATTTGATATCAGTGGGAATATATGTTAAATTATCCTGGATACTCTGACTTTAATGATTTTGTTGTTTCATAGAGATGATTACAAAACCCTTGCTCTATTATTTTAGGTGAGGGGCATTATTTTACTACTCAACATATGGTCCCTGGGTGAGAAATATCAGCATTACTAGGAAGCTTTTCAAAGATACAGAATCTTGGACACTAATGTAGATCTATGGAACTACAAACCAGTGGCATTTAAACAAGATCCCTTTGTGATTCCTATGCTCACTCATGCCTGAGAAGCCCTGTTATAGGATAAATAAGGGGGAAATACACTTTAGGGAGAAAAGGCAGCTTCAGTTAGTTAGTGACTCGGATTTATAAAATGCCATCATCGTCAAAGTGATGACTACAGAGCTATATTATTCTAGGTCTCCTACACCCAGGAGCTGCAGTCTTATAGTCAAAATCACATGAAGCGTCATACGTAAATGTTACAGTATAAAGTAAAGGTGTTAGGATAAAGTGTTAAATCATTAGCAACAAGCAGTTTTGTCTGGGGGTGAATGATGAAGATTTAGAAGGAAGGTGTGATATGCAGACTAGACTTTGAAGCATTTCTCGGATTTCAAGAGGCAGTTATGAAGTAAGAAGGCCTTCCAGGAAGCAGTTCAATGAAGAAAGAAGAAAGTCAGACATAACCAAAAAAATATTTACAGAAAAGTCTTACTGGATCAACCAAGTGTGAGAAGTAGCAGAAGTTGGAATATGTTTTGAAACCAGCAGTTTAAAATGGTCAGAAGGAAAACTGAAGCTTAAAGATATAAGGAAAATAGGGGAGGGAGGGACGCAAAAAAAAAAAAAAAAAAGATATAAGGAAAATATAGAAAATGGTTTGAGGTAGGGAAAACAATGTGAAGTTTTATATATAGTCATGGCTGTTCTCCATGTCTTTATATTAACCCACACTGACTTGCTAATTAGTCATGGGATTTACAAATAGGATACAAGAAGAATCCTGCTAAGGTCTTGTTTATAAGGTTTTCTTCTTGCAATGTTGTTCTAAGACTTCTTATATTTATATGTGATCCTATGTCTTTATGAAATGTCTGTTCAAAAAATTTCCCCTTGTCTTTATTCGGCTTCTTGTTTTCCTTTTATTGTGTTTTGGGGGTACTTCATGTAATTTAGGAACAAGTCCTTTTTCAGGTACTCTGCAATTCTTTTCTCTTTGTGCATCACTTGTTTTTCATTCTTCTAACTTTTATATGTATGTTCACAGCAGTTTCATTTGTGATAGCCAAAAACTAGAAACAACACACATATCCATAACAGGAGAATGGACAAATTGCAGCATACTTTCACAAATTGCAGTATACTTCCAGTATAGAACAGAATGAGCTATTTTTTTTAATGATGGCAAGAAAATCCTTATTGTTTTAAACCATGAAGTGTTAAGGTACTATATTATTGCCTGGCAATAGATAGCTATAACATATCTCATAGGTTGTCACATATGTCACACATATACTTTTTAAATGTGACCAAGTTTTCAAAAAGACAGAAACATAACACAAACACTCTTACACTATTCTACAATTTACCTTTCCTTTTCTCTTATTTCAAAATTTGATAATATATCTCTTGGGGATTTTTCCTTGTCAGCATACCGAGCTTTAACCTCATCCTTTGTAATTATCTAGCTGTTGAATGGATGTTTCATAATTTATGTAGTCAGTCCTCTCCTCTGCATATGGGCTTTAGGTGGTTGTTTGTGTTTTAACCTACTACAGATCATTTTGGAATGCATATATTCATACATCTGTTTCAGGGTACATTTGTGCATATAATTGTATCATAAATTCCTGAAAGTGAAAATCATGGATTAAGGTGCATGTACATTTTATTTTGTGATAGTTTTATCTATCACATTAATATTCCATGAGGTTGCTGCAGTTTATGCCCTCATCAAGAGTATATGAGTCTGCCTGTCTGCTTTAACTATGGTTAATAATGTCATAAATTATTTAATCTTTTGGTAGCTTCCAATCTGATGTGAAAAATAATGTCTCATTTTTGTTTTGATATATTTTTACTTATTAAGAATAATATTGAGCAACTTTTTATGTTTATAAAATCCTTATTCTGTTTTCTGGTCAGATATGTTGTACCTTTTTCTATGCAATTCTGGTCTTATTTATTTGGAAGAATACTTTATAAATTAAGAAAATTACCTTTTTTTCTTATATACTAAGGATATGTGTTATTAGTTTATAATTACAATTATGACCTTTGTTTACAATAGAGTATTGCCGTTATGCAGAAATTTTGCATTTCATATAATCAAATTTGTCAGTCTTTCATAATACTTTGGGTGGTTTCAGAGTTTAACTTTATTTAAATACTTAAATCTTTGCTGCATCTGGATTTTTCTTTGATAGAACAATTTAGCTAGAAATCCACCAACTTAAATTTGTAAACATCTAACAAATTTTTCTGAATTCCACGCACTGGAAAATATATCCATTCACATTGATTTTAAATCTTGCTCTTTAGGCACACCAAATTCAAACACATTTTTGGACCCTTTTCTCTCCCATTATCAATTCTTCAATATATGTTCCTGTATCAAAGTGATTAAAATTATAGCATCATAAAATCTGGTAAATACAGGTCCCTAACTACTCATTATTGTATTTATTATTCTCATATATTCATATTTCCATAAGAAGTATAGGCTAATGCAAAAAGTACACAAGAAAGCATTTTTACAGGAATTAAAGGTCAACTTAGGTTGAGATGGAATGACATTACAAAAGAGCCTGCCTCCATTAACAGGGTGAGTAAAGCTTCTTCATGTCCCCCAATAGAGCTACTATTGATCCTTTTAAAGACATACTTGCTCTTTCAGAAAATGGGAAAAGTCTTGTGGAGTCAAAGTTAATAGTGAGGGATGATGTTAGGTAACTCTTATCTGATCAAAACCAGATTGATGCTGCATAAGACTACTCTTCTCAAATCTCCTTAAAAGTAGCTCAGAGAAATTTTCCCAAAGAGGCACCCCTAGTGTATCTGAGCAATTCCCTAGCAATGGAGTGGACTTACACCTTTCAGGGTGACTACATTCAAGGTGTAACACTCAGTCCTGCACATATATTTTAGCATTTTTTAACCATTAATAAAATAATAGGAATGATGCAAGTTAATAAAAATGTCAATTATGTTAAATAAAAACTAAATACAAATTTTGCATTTACCACGATTATAGTTATTTAAAAATTAACATACTCATGACAGAACTGTAAAAGGAAACCTTACATAAAATGAAGATTAGAAGATTTTTCCTTTCAAAAAATTCGATGAATAATGTTATAAGTGTTTGTATAATAAGACAAATCATGAGCTGCATTATTTGTAGTCATCTCTCCCGAAGAAGCACCTATGAAGTAGTGACGAGGTAAGGATGCGCTTCTCAGCACACAAGGAGCAACATTGTCACCTAATAGCACACACGCAGAAACAGGAGTCTAGAGTCTACTTTCAGAATTCTAGCTGTGTGGTATTTTCTGGAGATGATGTGACTCTTAGGACTCTTTCCACCGAAAATGATATCATCAGAATCACTTCATATTGTTGTTAGAACCTTCCTTCTCAAAATGTGGTCCGTGAATCAATGGTATCAACAGCACCTCAACCTTGCTAGAAATGCAGAATTTCAGCCTGACAGCTAGATCCAGAATCAGGATTAAAGCTTACGCTGAAGCTTAGCAATGTGCTTTCACAACCTCCCCAGGTGACCCTCATCCATACCAGTTCGGTCAGCACTGGTTTAGAGACTAAATGGATAAAATACAAAATTAAAAACAGTGCTTCCCACAAGTCCATTTTCATTGAGACAGTCACATACAGTGACAGATGAACCACCCAGACAGAAGGCTTGGGAACAGTCAGTGTTCATGACTTGTCCATTTTTTTTCTTCATTTTTGTTCTAACTTAGCTTTATTTGGACTTGGATAAGAACAATAAGCATTCAATAGATGAAGATTCTGACATTTAATTTCATAAATAGAAAGTTCAACGTTGCTTTCTACGCTGAGGGGTTAGCACTAAACTGTTCTTTGCTCCTCCTGTCTTCCTGAAGCTTACAGGCTACCAGGAAAAAGCAGCAGCAAACCAATCACAACACATATAGAGAGGTTTGGAGAGTAGAGTCACTAGTAACTATGAGACCATCTAGCTTGGTACTCTTACCTGTGAGTTAGAAGATGGAGATATAAACTAGATATCCGTTTAGCTCTCTGAGGCCCTTGGATTTTGTTTACATTTGGGAGATGTAGTTTATATTTTCACTGTTCTGGAAAGAGTTTTCAAAGGATTCTTTGAAGTCCAAATATTTAAGGGCCCCTGCTAAGATCAACATTACAGGCCAATTTATTATCACAATGTTTGAGTCTATTGTTTTTTAGTAATAAGATCTCCTTTTTCTCTCTTTCCCTAAAAATGTTTACCTTGGCCTGAATTACCCACGTAGAGAATAAAAAACCTTGACAGTCTGCAGTACAGCGCTATCCCTTCACCCACCTTCTCTGACAAATTGAAGGTGGATTTTCTTATGACGTGGCTTGGGCAGGTACACAACTCACTATTTTATTCCAAAATACAGATGTAGATGTAATGTCCTAAGATGAACTCTTAAAAAGGACCTTGCCTGACATTTGTTCAGCATTTAATTCACACTTCTCAGAGATGAATGAACAGTTCTGGGGTGGGGTGGGGGGGTAAGCTTAAAACCTTGCAAGTTGATTAAATGTTGTATTCAAATCCAGACCAATTAATAACAGAGTCTCCACGGGGTTAATATTAAGGGTGGCTGTTACTATGTTTTTCATCTTCATTTCAGAGTTTCTGCAAGTGGATTAATCAGCTCTTGTGTATTCATTCTACAACCAGAGCAACAATTCATTTTGATTATTATGTTACAATACCAGCGACATTCAACAGACCTTGCAGAGAAATTTTTATGAGTTTGGGCAAATACTCACTGTAGCACATGAGGCAGATCAGATAATAATTGCTGTATATTTTGGAACCTCACAGGGTCCCTAACAACATACACTAAATTGGAAGGTCAGCTGGATGATTTAGTTTACCCTCCTTACCTCCATCATCCAAAGTGAAGCAAATATAGTATCTGTGTTTAAAATATCAACACTCACATCATTTTTTATGTGCAATCCAAGTTGCTTAAATAATGGATTTCAAAGAGTCTTTAACTCCTAAATACCAAAAGTAAGACAGTAAATGGAATTTAACCCTAACTCTCCTCAAATGCCAAGGAACTTTTAATAACCTCAAATAGATAATAAATCTTTGACTTTCATTTTCTCAGAAATATCATACTCCAGTGACAGTGAGCCTCGGTTTACCATAATTGCTTTTATCTCGGCCAAGTTTTAAGTGTTGTCCCTATTGTTGGTTTGGTTAGTATCTTAGTGGACTCAAGAATCGCCTCAGTTTATAACATGCCCCCTGCATAACAAATGGAAGAATCGAGAGCAGTAGGCTTTGCAGTGTGAGGTCTTGATAGCCCTGGCTGATTGACAGTGGTTCAGGCTGTGAGCCTGGAATAAATACACCCAAGGTTCTCACTGCTTCAGTTTCCAGTGATTTTATAGGAAAAAAATAAAGAACAGGTACGATTTTTTAAAATATCTGTATTATATTTCTTAGCTGACTCCATTCCTCTGCTTACTCCTGTTACCCTCTACTGTCTCCTACTCCCAGCATCTCTGGGGCTATAGGGACATGGGAACAAGGCCAGGCCCTGTCTCCATGCTCTTTCTCTGCCAGGCTCCCTTTCACTGTGTCCAGAGCCGTGTGGGAAGGCCTGGCTGCTACAGGTGCTTCTTCTCCCTGCTCCTCTCCCACCTGCTTCAGAAAGGAAAGTGCACATCCTAAACACTCCAAACAGGAAAGGACAGAGAGCTGGGTTTTTTGTTTGTTTGTTTGTTTAATTATAAAGGGCGCCAGGACCAACGATCACCAGCTACCCAAGTACCAAAAAATTATGCTTCTGAAATCTCTTGATGTCGATTCCGCACACAGAACAATCGAGCTGTCCTGCGTGTGCCACTCATGACAGAAGCCCTTTTTTGAGAGCTGGGTTTTGAAGAAGGGAACTGCCTTCCCACCTGGCTCAAAAGCTGTCCTATGCTACCGTGATCTCCATTTAGATGGTCTGAAGGCAGCTTCATGATTGCAAAGACTCCCCATAAAATGCTGTCATAGGGAGGAAGGAGAAGAGCTACCACATATTTGTTTGTAGTTAGCTGAAGCCATCACAGGTGAATCTGATGATGATGAGTATTCCAGTCACAATGACTGCCACACAGCACCAGACAAGGCACCCGATAATCACAAGTACCTTCCTTTAAAATGATTTTTTTCAAGAAGTTTATCTCTCCGAGATTTACATAAGCATATTGTTTCTCAGTCCATCTCCTACCACTAAGACAGGATGATGTAACCAAAAGAAATTAATTGCAGGATCAAGGTTTCAAATAGAATGAAAATTCAACATCAGAAGAAGCCAGCTCATCATCCAGGTGAGACACTCATAACTCACCTGTTCCTTGACTCCACCCGAGACTCCTGGCAGGTAGATACGGTATGCAACCACTGTCCGATCCTCCTTGAGTCAAATCTCTAGAATAAAAACAACTCAGTTAAAAACAACTAGGCCTTATATGATAGGCGAGGCAAATTCTGTTTTTAAAATGAGGACTGTAAAGAGAAATGGTGCTCCCCTCCCCTTCTCTCCTCCTCCTTTCCCTCCTCTTCTTCATCTTCTCTCAGTCCCTCCTCCCTCCCTCCTTTGTGGCATCCAGGAAACATATGGCTGACATATCCTTCATATTCTTCAATAGTGAGGACTTACTGAATGTTCATAAAAAACACTGTGCATTTTGCCAGTCTAATATCTATAAGCTATAAAGCTTGCCTTCTGGCAATCCAGGCCCCAGACTGACAGATGGGCATTTTCCCCACTGCCAGACTGCATGGTTTCCATTACATGTGAGCTAAGGGCAAGCTGAGTCATGCAATTAAATCTGAAAGATGACCTGGGTAGAAGGTCCAGGTGTGTTGACCTGTGTATCTGAACTGATTTTTTCCAAATATAAATAGAGTTGTTGTCTGGTTAAAGAATTTGTTCTAATACGTAAATTTTTTATCAAAAAATCTGCAAAAGTGTAACGATCCATTCATTACCTTAGACATAGAACAAATCACTTTTTTTTTCAGATTTATTTATTTATGCATACACACTAGGGTACAGGCCAAGGCATAGGGTAGCAAGAGGGTTCACCAGAGACAGAGTGGGGAGCAGAACAGGCAGATTGACAAAAACACATTGCTGAGGGGAGCAGCGGGCAAGGCAGGAGAGGTCTGTGGCACCATATGGGAATCTCCCCGGCCGGGCTTCGAACTTGTGTCGACACCAGGGGGGCCCAGAACAAATCACCTTTACTGAAAATTGCAGAATTACCCAATATTTGGACTGTTGGAGGAACTTGGGTACTGGAGAGTATGTTGCTACATAAAATCACACCTACAACCTAGGAGGTGATTCGACTTTAAACTACCAAAGTTGTCCTCAAAAAGTTCCATCTCCTGTGCCTGGAGTCTTGATCAGCTCCTTCCTTTGTATGGAGCTCTTTTATCTTCAGAAAGTGACAAGTCAGGCTAATTAGTATCTTGGGGGAACAGAGGATGACCTGTGGACTGAGGTTTCAGTTCAAGTAGAGACCAAGGTATCTGAAGGGAATGGAAGTTTGTGGAAGGGGGGTTTGCAAGGACCCAGACTCACCTGAATGAACTGTCTGGGATATGTCCCGGCACAGTCAAGACAGTGTGAGGGTACTCATTTAAGCCATCTTCTAGCAGCTTCCCTCTTCAGCTTCAGCTACTGTAGTGCTAGCAAGGCACAGAGCAGGTTCTCTCTGGATCCAGAGAGATGGTAAAGGAGGAGCCCTGGAGCCCTCGGTGGCTTTTTCAGGCTTTTAATGTCTTTCTACAGCATTTGTAGAGAGGCAACCAGGTGCAGGTCAGGCAGGGGAGCCAGGGGCAAGGGGCAGCTGGCTGGCAGGCCTTGTAGCCCCGCAATGAATCTTTACTCTCTCTGCTCTGCGGTGTTCTCTCATGGTCTCTCTTCTGCAGCCTGCCACACTGTCCCCTGCCACCATGCTCTGTTCTCTGCTGCCGCTCTGCTGACTCTGTCTTATAGGCTCAGCCTCAGCTCAGGTGTGCCCACTTACACACGCCCACACCATACTCCAGGTGCCCACGCATCAGGCATGCGTGTAGGACCACAGGGGTCTATTATTAATGCTAATGGCAGGAGGGCAGAAAAACCTGATAACCTCTATTTACCCTACAATGTCCCTCATGCCTGATTCCCTCATATCATTTTTTCACCTCCTGTTAGCAGCCCTGCTCAATGTCCTCCAGAAACACATTGATAAATAGCTGCAAATGCAATGTGGTTTGTGTCTCAATTTCACAGTCTTTTTACTTTCCTTTCTTTTAAACATCAACTGAAATGAAATCTTTTCTCCCAAAATGCTCAGAACTGAAAAAGGATGTTATACTAAAAGGAGGCAGATCAATCACCATTGCGATGGAACAAACCAGAACAGCATACCACATCCTAGGTACATGTTGAACAAGCACACCAAATGCCTGGGAATCTGGATTAACACTCTTCCTTTTTCCATGTTTAGATTTGTGGGCAGAGCAGAAATTTCTGGCCTGCTTTCCATTTGACTTTGCCATGGATACAGCACAAGAACATATAAATGTAATACAAAGACACCTGAATGAAAAGGCAAGACATGTAAGCCACTACCTTGACCTCAGCTCTTATAGTTATGTGAATTTGGTCGAGGCAACTAACTTCTCAAAGATTCAGTCTCCCTATGTTTAAAATGAATTTAATAACATGTGGCTCATAGTGCGAATACTTTACTGAAATTAACTGATGCAAAGACACTATGGAAATAAAAGTTATAATCATTCCTCTTCTTGGTTCAGCCCTTAATGGAGCAACAAAGCCCCTCATTGTCCCATCCATCCAGCTTGCCCTTACAGCTTTAAGGCATGTAAATCCAACCAGCATGTCTGGCACCTGTACTTATTTGTCTGAGGTCTTTCTCTGACTGTTGGTGTCTACCTAGATCAGTGGATCATGGAGGAAGTGCTGGAAGCAATGTACCAGTTCCCACCAGAGCATCCTTCAACCAATGACTAATGGAATTAGTTGGTAAAACACTAGAAACCAAGCCCTCTTGGTGGGTAGCCCCTAGTGCATTTCTACTCAAGTTTTCAGGCTTCCCAATGGGATTAAATTCCCATTGACCATAGTATAAGTGGACTGGTAATTCTTTATTGGCTTCTCCTTCTCTGTCTCACTTCATCCACTCTCCTGCAGTATTTCTTGGGGTAATCTCCCAAATATTCTGTTGCTACTTCAGTTCTTGTCTCAGGATCTGCCTCTGGGAGAACACAACCTAAGACACTGTCTACGCCAGGATTCCATAAAGGAGCGGAGTGAGGAAGGTAAATGGCTTTACTTTGGCGGTTTCAGTATACCTTTTGATCCTCGAAAATCCATTCAATCATTAAATTTGTAAAGACACACTGACATCCCTTAATACCCAATTTAACCAATCTCAACAGCATTACCTAGTAAACAACAAAGGTTCTGTTCATTTCTCTACTGCAATTTTCTCAGCACTTATACATAATGTCAACATAATATAACTCTTTTAAAATGTTCACTGGGCATCTAGCATCACGTAGTGGGGAAAGGATTGAAATGAGAATCAAAGGGTCTGGTTATAAAGTGCAGAATCCTTTCTCACAAGACAAGTCCAATAGCAACACCTCTGTCCACAGCAGATTATAATCCTACTCTGAAACATCTCAAACTGATACATTTGAGACACCTTTTCTACACTCTGGAGAACAGAGGAAAGGCAGCAACTGAGTTTCTGAAAAAAGGCTAAAAGAAAACCTTGAAGGAAGAAATTCCTGGAAGGACATAGTACACAGGTTCGATGAGCATGAGAAGGATTAGGAACAAATTGCTAATCAAACTGCATCACTTTTGAGAAAGCTCAGATTATTTTTGTCATGAATTTTTTTTTATGGATTTCAGGACTTTTCTCAACAGCAATACTAGAAACTATCAGGATAGAAAAAAAAAAAGGTTACATTTGTTATATCTGTCCTTCCAGTTAAATTGTAACACATCTATCCATGTATCCATGTATCCATCCATCATGGCTTCTATCCCTTCTTTCACCCATCCTTTTCATCCTTCCCTCTAGTCTTCCCTCTGTACCTTTTTCCATTTGCCCTTCAATTATCCATTTCAGCATCCCTTCAACTTTCCTTCTTCCCTCCATCCTTTTTTAACTTTTTATCACCCCTCTTTTCATTCAGGCTTTTTTTCCCCTTCCTTCTTCCAATCATGAATACTCTTTAAAAAGAGTAGCATTGGGACTTACTGGTCTAATGCCACATTCTGGAGTCAGTTTACCTGGGTCAAATTCAGGTAAGATATTCCCTAGCTATGCACCCTGAGGCAATTTGCTTAAAGTTCCCATACTTGTAGTTCCTGGTTTCTTTATCAATAAACTTGAACTAATAATAATCCCTAATCCACTGTATTATTCTGAGGATTAAATAAATTAACATGTATGTAATGTATACAATAAAATTGGCTTGTATTGTTACATTGTTATTAGTATACCTCTGGTATTGTGTTAAAATCTGCAAAGATATATTTTTAAGGCACATACTCTTGCTTATAAGGGGATTCTTGTGTCTGGAGAAAGTTAATATAGCATCTAAAGAGGAGCAAGTAATTCACTTCTCAATAGGAAGCTTAGCTCACTGTGTTCATTTCTTCAAGTGCATAATTCAGCATTATCACCTCTGACGCATGATGAGCTATTTGAGGGTCTTGTATTTCTAAAGCACTGCTCCTCTCTTACAACTCCCAACCTTTGCCCCATTTCTGTTCCATTCTATCAAGTGTGCTCATCTAAACCTTGATTTGTACACTGAGTTTCTTGCCAGCCTTTTGCAATACAATTTAACATGAGAGGCAATATAATATTCTTGTTGGGGATAGCAGCAGTTCAATAGAATAGATTGGAACTCTCACCAATGTGAGTGTGATTTAGGTCCCCTTGTTACTGGGGAAGTGCCGTGTGTTCTTTCAGCTGTATTGAGATGAGGTCTTTCAAACAGTTACTCTAGTTCTGACACTCACTTAACTCCTTTTGTCCTCTTAGTATTTCATTGTATTAGAAAAAAGAAAAGAACCAGGCCTTCAATATTTCAGACTAACACTTAAAAACAGTCAGGCCTACTTTGAGAAGTTGAACAAAAAAATAGCTTAAAGTTTATTTTGAAGTTCTATTGAAATTCCTACTAGGGCATCTGAACAAAGGTGACATAGTCTTTTATGTCCAAACTGAAACCTTACAGATTTAACTCCACATACAAGCTGACATCCACAGTCTGCAAGATAAGTCAGAAAACAAATCCTGCACTCAGTTTGTACCTCTGCTTTGAATATTACTTGAGTATTATTCAATAGATAAGGAGACCCTAACTCATGTTGTAACAACAGATCCTGACATCTCAGTGGTTTGGTGCAATAAAAAGTTATTTCTGGCTCATGCAAAATCAGTCTCATGGCATGTCAATGGGGATTTGTCTCCATCTTATAACCTAGGTTTCTGCATGTTCTACCTCTACCATCTCACCGTTTGGCTTCCAAGATTATTGAGAAGAGAAGAGAAAGGAAGGGACACATCAAATTTTCTGTCTCACTGGGAAGTCAAAGACATCACTTCTACTTCAGATTCAATAACCAAAGCAGGTTTCTAGTTCCCAGTCTAATGATAAGGGCTGGAAATTCAAGTGAACTCATAGAATATGTGTTGCATATAAACATCTCATTCATAATTGATACAGATGTAAACATTCCAAATCCAAAAGTGAAAAGAGAGCCAAATAAATAAAGATAATGGAAGTTGTGAATTGTTTCTAAATGACAATGAAATTTCTCAGGCAAGATTTATGAGGACCAGAGAGTCCATCTAAAACAGCCCAACTATCACCACAACACTTCTTGAAAGTCTCTTGGTTTATTTTTAGAATTAAACATTTCATGAGTTTAAAATAGAAAATTTTATCTTTCCTCCATCAGCGCTGGAGGAAGTGACACAGATTGATACTTTGGAAAGCCCCTTAACAGTTACATGCCCTTCAAAGGATTTGTCTTCTCTTGTTTAAAGAGCTGACTCTTACTGTCCAATAAATGGTTATTAAATGGTAGTGATGAGGGAGCATTTAAGATACAAGGATATGTCATTGTTAATTTGAAGGTCCTGCATTATTATTGAGTATTTGCCTGGACACCATGATGTGATATCCCAAAGTTCAAGTTCATTGCAATCACAATGCTGAACCCTTCTCAGTGTCCAGTTACAAAGGGTAATGACCCCAGGATGCATGAATCTCTCGGAAGCCTATTCTACGCCATAAGGCTGACATGAGTCTTTAACAGAATTTTTTCTTCCCTCTCTCTTTCTCCCCCTTTCTTTTCTTGCCAGAGATTTTCACTGAACAACAAAGGCAAGCTTCAAATAGTGACTCCCAGGAACACATTCTTTCCATGAAAGGACAAATAAGGTGATAAGCCTTTTGAGAAGAATCATGAGTTTGCTTGATTTCTAGATTTTTGTCTTAGTTTTGCTTATTTACCTATATTCCCATTGTCTACCACTTATCCTGGTAATTCTTGTGACCTGAAGTCTGAGGTCTGCCTGGTTCAGCAAATCTCTCCTGCTCTACAACACAATCTGATAGGAGCTATTTTTAAAAATTTGAATGACCATTTTGAAACAGTTACATCATTAAGCAAAATCCATGTCTCCTAGGCACCAATCGAGGGTGTAATGATGACATGAGCTAGATAGGGTCCCTGGTCACCATGCAGTCTCCTTTACAGACAACTGTCATTTTCTGCCAGCCCTCAGTGAGTGCACAACATCTCTCTGGATGACTGAGTCACTAGGGGAAATGTTTTCACTGCTGCCAGTGCCTGCTGGTGGATGGTCCCAGCATTGTGGCTGCTCTATAATGGAACGGCATTTACAGGAAACATGAAAAGAAGTTAACAAAAGCATAATGATTCTGAATGACAATGCACACTCCCAAAAAGGAACCGGGTGATGAGACAGGGAGTGGCTACGGCTGGGATGTCATATATGAAGCAGACAGGGAAGACCCAGAAGTAGGGCAACTTGGGGGGAGACAGGTGGGCCAAAGTTGTCAGGTATAAGTTGGGGCACAGGACAGGACAAAGCTTCCCTTCTTCCTCCTCCCACATCAATGAAGGGAAGTAAATTTTATTTTTCTGATCTCTACTTCCAATCCCTTGATCTTCCATGAAAACAAGGATCTAAGTTTCATGTAAATAATAACCAGTCATCTTGAGAAAACCCTCATTTCTCTCTTTCTCAATCAGCATCTCTCGAAGGGCTAAATAAAACACCTGCCTTGATCTTTGGTCAAGCTGTTGTGGCTTAACTTTCTGGTTAATCCAGTGACTGATGACAAATTGTAATAGAAACAACTGCTCACTTTCTGGCTGCCCTCAATCAACTGGACATCATCCCTCTGACCGATTAAGTCACCAGGGAAAATATTTTCTGTTTACAGTGTCTGTTGATTGATGGCATCGTGGCTGCTCAACTCCTTATTCGAGGGGAACTATCAATTTCTGTAGAGCCCTCGGCACGTCTACCCCATCTATTTCACTAGCGGGAGGAATTGCCTCAGCAGTATACATGGCCATGTAGCCAGAAGGAGCTCAATGAGAATGATGAGGACAGGGTGAGAGGAGGGAGAAATGACACCGTCCCACCAATTAAATCAGCACTCAGATTATTCAGAAGTGATAAATTTCATTACTCTTTTAGCTATTTTTTGTCCCTAGTCTTTCTCTGCCTATCTCTGTGCCATAATATGGAGGCAGATGGAATAACATGGAAGAAAAGTGGAAAAAAAAAAAGATAGATGCCACACGGGGTGGAGACAATTCAAGTCTTTGAAAATAAGGGAAATTTGCAAAGAGGTTTATCTGGGAGATGATTTAACAAGCTGACATTTTGCTACATGAAATTGTGCTCCGGCTTTTCCTTTCTTTCCACTACCTGAGCCTCCCACATCTTTCAAGACAAGAGCATTGTGAATAATTCATAATATATGGCATGGATGGGGCAAACAAAAGGGTTTTGAGAAGGTTTAAAACAGAGTCCTATTCTGTCAGTAGATTTGTGGTTGGCTCTGGGAAAGTTCCTGCAAGGTCTGACTTTTACCTTGATTATCTATAAAAGTGAGGCAATTTGATCAACAGAAATTCTAAAGTTCCTTTTGGCTCTAAAATGATTCTTACACAGTAGGAAAGATTCAGTGTAACAAATTAAAAAAAAATCTTTTGAAAGATACTAATGGGGAAAAAAGCCTTTTAATATCTCTTTCTAAAAAAATAGTTATCTGGTATACCCATATGTTAAGTTCTAACTTCTTAGTGTGGGGAAATTCTGCCTGGGGCCAGATGGGGACAAGTTGGAATCCTGCAAACACTCAAAAGAGGAATATTTTTTAATCATTTTAATAACAGTATTATGGAGGAAGGATTAATAATCACTATTAATTCATTTATCTATGTGTTAAATTATTTGGTTAATTTATTTTTTACCTTATTCTAGAAAATATTTAAGATGACAGAATAATAATTCACAATTAAAGAATTTATCCAGTATCTGTTCTGTCATTTGGCTTACCAAGACCTAAGGATTCATTTGTTTATGCTGATATTTTTAAGGCCAAAGGTTTTTATTGTCTTATGAAAATTGGTGATACAATTACAAATGCTTCTTCCCATGCTTATTTTAAGAAATTGAAGTTCATACTGCTTGTCCCATCCTCAATCGGGCTCTAAATTCGGTTAGAATCAAACACTCTTCAAATGGAATTTCAGTACAATTTCCTAAATCCATTTCACAATGTGTAATTGGGCATTTGAAAAAGCTAAGCAAATTCTTGTCCCTCTAGAAGCTCAGAGTTTCCCTGGAGAGACAGACATCAAAAAATAAACTTCAAGTTAGGGCTCCTCGGGCCAACCTATACACTTCCTATCTGGCACGCTGGCTTGTGCCTGCTGGGACCAGGGACCGTGCATATTAGGTACAGTCATCGAGTGCCTACAGATTCTGAACCTGCAGAGTTTGCTCCCTTCCTAGGAAATCACACATCTTCCTCTTGGAGCTCCCTCTCAGTGTTCCAGAAATAGCAGCTGCTCCTTAAAAAAAAGTCAAAACAGTTTCCTGTCTAATAGGTGAAGACACTGATTCTCCCAGAGTTCAGATTTCTTCTAGCCCTTCATGAAATTCGTTAATATTGACTAAACTGTCTGTTTCACGGGGTTGGTAGGGTTTGACGGGTTTGGTAAAGTGACTCTCAATCTTGGTTGCCCAACAGCATCACTGTGTGCTTTTAAATGTTCTTGTGCTCAACCAACATCCCAGACTAATTATAGTATACCAGAGTCCCTAGAAGTAGGACCCTGGCATAAAATATTCTGGGTAATTACAACATTCACCAAAACTCAAAGACTCTGGCTTAAATCTAAGATGTGTCAATTCTGAGAGCAACAGGAGCTCTAGACTAATTGGAGGGGCGCACTGTATTTAGAAGCAAAACAGAAGTTTCAGGTTCAGTCCTGGGTAGGTAGCAAGGCATGTGAATGCAGATTATGTTGATTGCTCATGGTAATGAGGAAGCAGCAGATATTATTTACTTTTATCAGAGGCCATTTTTGATAAGGGGAAGGGGAAGGATGGAGCATTCTTGGTATAGTCACTAGATTCCTTTTAGCCTCTGTAATTTGGGTTAATTAGATGATGACAACAACAAAAGTAAGACTTTAATGAATGCTATGTTGCAGGCTGCTTGATTTTTGGCATTCAGATAGTCTTGAAGGTGAAGTATTTTGAGTCTGACTTGAGAGTCATAGATAGGTTAAATTGATCGTGAGTTTATAATGAGTAAATTATGAAAGCAGGGGAATAAAAATTATATCTTCCCCTGTCTACAAGGGCCTAATACAAAGCATAATGGCAAAGGTATATATATTGTCATAATAGATACTGAACAGATTGGTCTTCTTCAATATCCCATTGAAAAGGATTTTTATTCACATTCCCTCTTGGAAGGTAATCCCAAATGTGGGACTTGTGGCAGAAGATGAGGGAGGTGAAAAGAGTAAGGACCTCAGATTCCCGAACATAAGAGAGCAACAGGAGCTCTAGGCTAATTGGAGGGGAGCACTGTATTTAGAAGCAAAACAGAAGTTTCAGGTTCAGTCCTGGGTAGGTAGCAAGGCATGTGAATGCAGATTATGTTGATTGCTTACTAAAGATTTCTAAATGCAGGTGGAGGTAACCCATAACCTGCAGAGACTTTCTGCCTCCCTAAACGACATGCTGTCTGGCTGCACCAATCTAGCTGTGATTGCATTAGAGTCAGGCCTCCAGCTCCAGGTAGTCAAAGAGTATTGAATTTGCTGTATTTTCTCAGCAATAAAAGCAGACTTTTAATTTAATTAATCCTATCTTTGATTGCATTAGCTACCCATGTGACCAGAAAGTACAACTTGGACCTCAGGCAACCCACACACAGTTGCATTAACCTCTCAGGCATTGAGGACTCAGGGTTTCCGTGAAGACACTGATTCATTTTGCCTTTGATCAGACACCTGATCAACAAAAAAGTCAGCCAAAAACAATTTGCTGGGTTTAGGTACTGGATGCTCAGAAATAAAATTCTAATTAGGGGGTGGGGTGCACAACTTAAACATTTCTTTAACAATCTTTTGATCTGAGAAATTCAGAACCATTTTCTTTGAACCAGTGAAACCTTTTATCCTCAAAGGTACACAATTTCTGAGAAAGCAAAATGTTTATTTCAAAGTGATAGACATTAGCAGGGTTTGATCTTGACATTCTGGATATTGGGGCATTGGTAAATGGTACTGAACACTCAGATACCAGATGTTGCTGACAGAATCAGTCTATTTTTAACCAGAACTCTTACATGTGTCTGCATAAAATCAGGTGGTTGAAAGAGTGTTGAATGGTAGCATCTAAAATATATGCTTAGGATGGTAGAAAGGGGAAATAAAATGAAACATACATAATAGAGCAGAAGTAATGTTTTACATTGAGGTTAAAAAACTAATTTGTACAAAAGCAGAAAGGGATATAGAGCCTTGAACAACAGATATCAGAATTATTCATTTTAGTAGATGAGAGGGCCTACATAAAATAAAAATGTGAAGAAAACGATAGAAATCAATGTCAGGTTAGGCTCTGTAGAGATATAGTTGGTGTCTCGCCCAGATCTGCTTTATGGGCAATGATCCTTCCCTCAGTATCTATGAATGTTGGTGTTTTAGTAGCTCAGAATTGGCCTCTTTAGTTAAGAATTGTCTTTCATTGTCAGTAGTTACATTGCCTGGGGGGTAACACTCTCCTCTGGGGTCACCTGCAGTCAATGACTGATGGAATTACAGATACAAAGGACTGATGAGTCCCCTTTTCTTTGGGAGTGGGGCCAACTCTGTGCTGCAGTTCACCTTCTAGAGTTCCTGGTATGATCAAGCTGGCCTCAGTTCCTCAGTTCATTACTCCAGTTAGCCAAGCTGCTCATCTTACATTCTCCTGCAAGAAAATTTTCAGATAATCACTAACCTATTCTATCTTCTCTGGCTCTGCTTACTTGGAAACTGGTCTAAAATATTCTGCAATGATCAAGCTCCTTCTCCAGGAAAAAGTGGGATGTTTTACTTATCTATTTTGTAGAAGTATCTCACTCACACAGAATAGTCACTGCTAGAAGACTTCCATGGGAAGGTAACTCAGATAGTGAAAGATTTAGAAACTCTTGACATTCAAAATTAGTTTTACTTCTTTGGAGAAGTGTCTTTTTAGCTCTTCTGCCCATTTTTTGACTGGATTTTTGACTTTGTTTTTGTTGAGCTCTTTGTAGATTTTTGTTATCAGTCCTTTATAGGTTGTATCGTGTGCATAGATCTTCTCCCAATTAGTAGGGTGTCTGTTTTGGTTGTTGTCTCTTTTGCTGTACAGAAGCTTTTTAGCTTGATGTAGTCCCAGCTGTTTATCTTTTCTTTTACTTCCTTTGCTATGAGGGAAGTGTTTTTAAAGATTTTGCTGAGATGTATGTCATGTAGAGTTTTGTCTATATTTTCTCCTATAAATTTTATAATTTGAGGTTGGCCAACAAGTATATGAAAAAACATTCAACATCACTTATAATCAGGGAAATGCAAATCAAAACCACAATGAAATACCACCTTATGCCAGTGAGAATGGCACACATTAAAAAAACAGGCAACAACAAATGTTGGCGAGGATGTGGAGAAAAAGGAACTCTCCTACACTGCTGGTGGGAATACAAATTGGTCCAACCACTATGGAAAGCTGTGTGGCATTTCCTCAAACCACTAGAAAGGGAGCTTCCATATGACCCGGCAATACCACTTCTGGGAATCTACACAAAGCACACAAAAACACTAACCCAAGAGGATACATACACCCGCATGTTTATTGCAGCACTGTTTACAATAGTTAAGGTATGGAAACAACCCAGATACCCAAAAATAGATGACTGGATCAAGAAGATGTGGTACATATACACAATGGAATACTATTCAGCATTCAAAAATGATAAATACATGCAATTTGCAGCGACATGGATAGAACTAGAAGAGATCATGATCAGTGAAACAAGACAGAAAGAAAGAGAAAAATATCGAATGGTTTCACTTATAACAGGAATATAGGGGAGCCAAATAAGCCAATGCGACATTCAGCAGGGGAGGAGGGGAGGGTAAGAACTCAAGAGGGGGGAAAATGGGAGCACGAGAGACTATGGTGATGGCTTCACGGGTGAACAGGTGATGGGTAACCTATGGGGAACACACAATAATGTAAAAGATATGAATAACAAAAGTAAATAAATAAAATATTTATTAAAAAAAACAAAATTAGTTTTAAACAAACCATACAAAGTCATTGAAATCTAACTACAGAAATGAGGCTACCAGAAGGGGGTGGGTTGAGACAAAGGGGGGTTGGGTGCTCAATGGACTGTGATAGAGAATTATTGCTAATTTTGGTGGTGGGTGTGGTGTGATAACATACATTTGTAGAGATGTGAACCTATATTCCTAAGACATGTACAATATTGCAAATCAAGATTACTTCAATGAATGTAACTTAAATAAATAACTAAATAGTTTCAAATACTGAAATAGTTTAAAAGACTAACTACCAAACTACTAAACTTAAAACTACTAAATAGCTTTAAACACTGAAATTATGGAACATATTTGGAAAGGCCCAGAGCTATGTTGGTACAGATAATTAGTTTTTCTTTGAGCACTTGCTTTCCTTTTAAAAAAATTTTTAACCTTTATTATTTTATTATTATTATTATTTGTGTCTTTTACATTATTGTGTATTCCCCATAGGTTACCCACCATCAATTCACCCATGAACCGTCACCATAGTCCCTTGTGCTCTTCTCTCCCCTGTTTTGAGCTCTTGTCTTCCCCCTCCCTCACTAAATGTCTCTCTCTCATTGGTCCCCCTATATTCCTGCTATAATTGAAACCATTCTATATTTTTCTCTTTCTTTCTGGCTTATTTCACTTAGCATGATCCCTTCTAGCTTGGAGCACTTATTTTCTTGGAACACTTATTCTAGTGGAAAGTTGTTGAGGACCCCAGAACCCCCACTGGCTCCCAGGTTACTTTCTTGTATATACTGTTTTTACCTCCACTGTACTCAAAGATCACCTCCTATTTTCTTTTTTATAAAACCCATGTATACAGAATGAAGTAAATCACAAACTATTACAGTACATCGATTCATTAAAAAGCATTTATATTTTGTGTTAGGCAATGTTTAAGGCACTTGTGTTTAGAAATGGAAAAGAAATTAAATTGAAGTCCCTAGGTCAATTTCTATGTCTTTCCCAAGAACAGCAAAGTATCTTGCACCAAGAGGAAACCTTCCTTGTGTCTTTGGTGTGATGAAGTATAACGAGATTGCACTTTGAGCTAACGAGAAAGAAAGATCTTTGATAATATGATTTATCAAGAAAAAGTTAAGTTCCAATAAAACTAAATTCTCATCACTTACTTATCTATAGTCTTTTTTTCTATTCATTCATGAAGGCTAAGGAGAAGGAGGACACCTGATTTGGGCTTGGCAATTGGGTGAGGCAATCTGAATTTAAATGACTCAAATAGTGTTCTATTTAACAACTCTCTTCAAAATAAATAAATAAATAAATTGGTGTATTGTCCAAATATTTGGAACTTATTGAGGAGCCATGATCAAATTAACTGCCACTCAAAGTGCCCCATAGGTCAGAGCATTTGATTACCCTGCAATCTTGCTGCATAACCTGGTACCCATTCCATCTTTGTTCTGGCATATCCCTCAATTTGACCTCTGCCATCAGGCTGTTGGCTTCCCTCCTGGAGTCAGTGAAATCTATTTGAACAGCAGCATCTTTCACTAGCAAACTGTGCTCCAAAGATTATCCACTATAGTTCTCTTCCTCACTATAATTTATGATCGCTCTTGAGTGAGGGGCATCATTTGGGAGGATTCAACAGGTCGCATATGATAAATCTGTTCTAACATTCAAGTTATTTGACTTCAAATAAACTACGGGCGCCCTGGCAGCTACATGAGCATATGGAATCGTGATTTCTGGAACATTCATCCATATTGATAAAATCAGGCAGACCAAAAAGTGTTTCTATTTCTCTTTGATCTAACGCAACTGAAATAAATTCTTACATATATTTGACAACTTTTGTTGATAGAAGTTAGCTTATTTCACCTTATTTGCTACATAACTTCTTCCTATATTTCACCTTATAAATGACCAGAGACATGTCAGACTTCACCCAAAATACAGAGACTAGAAAACATGGTGGGGAAAAATAAGAGTGGAGTTTACTTCTCCTTGCAATGGAATATCCTCAGTGGAGGGTCATCAAGGTGTCTAAATGAAATTATCAGACAAATGTCACAGTCTCTGTCAGTTATGGAGGCTTAATGGACACTGAGAATTTGGGATCTTACAAATTACCTGACACTGCCTACATTTCCTTATTCTAGTCCTCCTTTTCCCTAGGCAATTCTTTAAAAGAACCGAGGAGACTGCAAATTCAGTGAGTGCTGGCATCCAAGAAGCACAAAGAACAAACTTTTTGTTTGATTAAAAGAAATAATTGAAAAGGGAGGATTTGCTAGCAATTAGAGGCCAGGCCCAATAACAAGAACCTGAAGGGAAGATTAGCAAACAATTATGGGGTGGGCACAATAGCAAGTATCAGAGGGGCAGAATAGCAAGCAAGGGACAAGTGGGCTCGATGACTAGAATCGGAAGCACAGATTATCAGACAGTTAGGGGGTGGACTTATTAACAAAAGCAGACAGTCAGGTCAGCATGCAGGGAGCTGGTGGGCTTACACCAAGAACTAGAAGGCCAGTTTAGCAAACAATTAGCAGGTGGGCAAAAAATATATACTGAAAATAGTAGTGATTCTTTAGAAAACCTCCCTGGTTTTAAACCTATATATTGAGATGAAATTAGGAAACGTGCCCTTCTTGATCTGTTTTCTCAAAGCTAATACCACGAGAAACAATGATTTACCCCTCAGTCCTTAAATCTTTTTATGCTATTTTAGGGAAGTAGCCTATTGATCTCCCAAAGCTGGATCTTCATCTCTTAATGATTATAGGTGAGCATTAAATTAAATGTTCTCCAAGCTCTTCCAGAGCTCATCCTTAATACTAAGTGAATCCTCAGTGCCAACAGCCCTAAGCAAAACAACCAATGTCTTATCTTCTAAATTCCTTCAAGTGGTTTTTGACCACCTACTTTTGCAACTTGCCAACTTTTGTTATCAATTTCCATATCAACAGTGTACTTAATTGCAAACTATGATAAAATCTGCATGAGTTAGGTAAAAAAACACATTTTCAAAGAGAATGCTGAATTGTTCCTTAAGCACTGGAGGGCCACACTTAGAGTTTTGCAGCTTTGGGTGATATCCAAATACACAACGGTGAAAGAAATAGTATTGTGATGTCCTTGACATGGAACTATGCTTTTTTGCAATTAGTAGTGCGGCCTGTTTCTACACACCTAGAAATCTGACTTCCTTGTGACAACCTCCAGGGCTCACACAGCTGTCTACTCTGCTTCAGAAATGGTACAACTATTACAGTTATCTAACTGAATATTCTTTGGGATCCTTTTATTTAGCTCTATAGGCAAAGGCTTAGAGAAAGGATGAGGGATTTACTGGTAAAGCTTTACAATATGTCTAAGTCCCAGCTTCAAAGAGGGCAGGGAAAACAAACATATGGAATATTCAGCTTCTAGGATGGGAGGGAACTCAAGTACATATGGAAAGGATCATTTTATTATGGAAGTGGCAGAGGTCAGGTTTTGTTCCCATTCTGCCCAGCCTCTACTTCAGTATGTCTAGTGCTTGTTTCACACTTCATGCAGCAAGCAGTCCATTCTGGCATGGCAGAGCTCTCAATGTTACACAGGGCAATCTTGTGCTAATCAGGTACCAAACATATTTGGTGCAATTGGTAAAAGAGTCAAGCCTAGCACTCAGTAATTTATGTCATTAACTTATTTGATCAAAATTTATGACTGAGACAGTTAGTGTTCTCCTCATCTTATGGGTGAGTAGTTTGAAATATGGAGAAAATAAGTAACTTATGTAAGATTATATAATAGGTGAATCCAGAGGCTTGAATGAAATGTCTCTACTTCTTTACTCCTCCCTTTATTCCTCACACTCTTTTCCATGTGACTTTATAGCTTCTCCTTCTGGGGGCAGAGTGAATTTTCCAGACTTTTGACTTTGGGCTCTAACTTTTGATTTACTTTGATCAATGGGATATTGCCACATATGATACAAGCAAAGTTTACTCAGCTTACTCCACATTGAATCACATGGTTCATGCTGCAGAATAATAAAAAAATAAAACTAAAAGATTGGAGAACAACAAAATTTGACATATAATTAGTGCTGAAATGGGTAGCCTAGGTTTTTTTTTTCTTTTGTTAATAAGGGAACTAAAAAAATGAGAAAAATGAGGATGAAGAAGGCCAGTTAAAACTATTGAGGAGGCAGAACATGAATGAGCCTGAAAGAAGTCTGGAAATTTTTACCATTGGTCAGGGAATTTAAAATCCAGTAATAAAGAGAAGTTATGACTGGCAGTGCAGGGAACATCATCTCTCTTATCTACGCCCTACATCCAACACTAGAAAAAAAAATACATTCTCCTTTTTTACGTACTTTCAGTACACTTTCTCTATCATGTCATTGTAGAGAATAAAAGAGCTCTAGAAAGGAGCCTTCCAGTCCAGATGTGTGTGTGTTGATCTAAATAGATAGAGGGTTTGTCAGATCACTCAGGTAGGGAGAGATAAGTTCCATTATAACTTGGGAGCAAAATAAAGTCGGTGTAAGAATATGAGGTAAATTAGTTGTTTAGCTTCGTTGAATTCATATTTGGCTGTTCTCCCTTTAGCCACTCAGGAAGAACTGAAGCCATTTACCATGTGTCTAGAATTTTAAAAGTACAAAAAAAAAATATAAGAACAATATGTTGCAGAGCTATTTGGGAAATGAGTCTTACTTCCTGAGGCACAACTGTCTCAGCTCTCTTTAAAACATTTTAAAACCATTATCACTCATAAAAAATAGAAAACTATTCAAGTCTATTAAGAACTAAAGATGAATCTTACTTGAATATAAGGATTTGGAGGGCAATGTACTAGTTCCAGTATGTGTACTAGTTCAAGTATTAGTTAAAATATGTGTCTTCCAAGTGCTCAATACATATCTTCCTGGTTATACTGAGGTGAGAACTTAGTTTAGTACTGGGATCTGTATTCAGTGTAAATCTCCTACCTTCTCAATTTATCGGCAAACACATCATTTGGAGTCTTGTCTATGTAGCCTTCAAAACTAACTCTCACATTATTTCATTATTTCACATCCAACTTTAGCTACTACAGAACTGGCTTTCTTCCCAAGAGAATATTTTATTGTATCAAATTGAATTAATTAAAGAAAACAAATCCTGATTAGCCAACAAGTTAATTTCTTGATCATTCACCAGGAGGCACAGAAAAAATTGGGCCAAACAGGCACTGTAACTTGGGTCATCTTAGCCTCCGGCACAAGGAATCAGAACACCTTATCTTTAAAGTGCACTGACATATGATGGAGAAATTTGACATCCTAACCATAAGCCATTCCTTACTAGTTTTCTGGTACAAATTCAGACTCCCCATGTTTTTTTAAAAAAACATGCTACAGATTTGTTTTAAAGGGATCAAGGGGTGGTAGTATTCTTATAAGACATGAGGAATTGAAACCAATGTCTTACAGATAAATACAGTGTTTGTCCTGTAGGACAAAAAAGAATTGCAGGACAAAAAAGAAGTAATAATAATAGTAATAGTAATAAAAGCAACTATATAGATAAATTAAGTTATAGAAGTTAGCTTGGCAGCTAATTGTTCAATATGCACAGTGGAAGCCAGATAGAGTAAATTATGGTGTTTTCAAGACACCATTGATAGAGGAAAAAGGACTGTCAACTAGAATTCTCTACAGAGTGCAATTACTTTTTGAGGCCGAATGCAAAATTAAGGCATTTTCAAAGCTAACAAAAACTAAATATATTGCTAAAAGACCCTCACTAAAGGATCTTCTGAAATATGGCCATTAGGAAGAAGGAATATGCAAGAAGAAATGAGTAAATAAATTTCTCATGATTTTGGTAAGAAAAGCCAAATATTATGTGTCCAAAAACACAGAATCTGTGAGAACACACAAATATAAGTTATTCAGTACTTTAGTTCTAACAACAGCATATGTATGGAGATGAGGATTCATTCAGGTTAAAATATTCCCAGCTATGTATTTATATTGTTGAAAAAATGGGTAAAAATATCAATTAATATTAGACATTCTTGAGCTAACCAAAAGTGATAAAATGTCTAGGATACCTACTAAAAGAATGTAAATATGTGATACATACCTTCCAACTTAGTGGAGATTAAAAAAAAATAAGTGAATGAAAACACATGATCATGCATAAACACACCAAATACTATTTGTTGAAAAATTAAGGGATTAAAAAAACTGATAATCAGAAAATGTTTTTGATAAATTTCCATATCCATTTTAAAAACTCATTATAAATGAGCACTCAAAAGAAACTCCATCTTCTGACTTATACAAAAATTAAGCTACCATCAGCATTAGTTAATATTGAAAACTTAAAAGATTTCCTTTTAAAACAGAAGGAAGGTGGAATTATTCAGCTTCACTATTTGTTTTTATATTGTTCCAGAGTTCTAGTTTGTGCCCTACCACAAGTAAAATATAGAAAAATTGTATGGGTACTGTGAAAAAAGAAATAGAGTACTCATTAGTCACAGTTCATATGTGAATCTAGAAAATAAACAGTATAAATGACTTATTTAAATTAATGATTCAGTTTAGCAAATTCTCTGCTTATAAAATTATTATACATCATTATAAAAAAAGAAAACTGCATTTCTATTCACCAGCAACAAACTATTAGAGATTATAATTTAAAAAGATAAATTTATAATTGCTAGAGAAAATAGAAAGTAATAAGTCTAACAAAATACGAACTGTTTTGGAACAAAACTGTAAATATTAAGAAATATTTAATAATTAATAAACCAGATTTATACCATGTTCTTGGACATGACTTTAAATTTTAAAACTGTAATTATTACCCCAAATAATCTATACCAAAACCCAGCAAACTTCATAATGAACCAGATGGGAAATATTTTAGGCTTTGTGTGTCATGCAATTGCAATCATACCTACTCTTCTCTGCCTATGTAGCTTGAAAGCAGTAACTGGCCATCAGAAAAGGAATTGACATGACTGTGTTCTAATAAAACTTTTACAAACAGAGGCAAAGAGATGGTCGATGAGGTTTGACCTATGGTTTGTTGTTTGCCAACTCCTGATCTGTTTAATCTATGCTTAGTGCAGTTTGAGTCAAATTTGAAAGAGAGAGAGAGAGAGAAAGAGAGAGAGAGAGAGAGAGTGTAGTGTGTGTGGGTGTGTGTGTGTGTAGGTAACTTAAAGCTAACTCTAAAGTTCCTATGACCAAAATCATTTATCCTAACAAAAATTAAGACATTATAAAGCTAGAGTTATTGAGACCATGGGTCACTGGCACAAAATAGTCAAATAGATGAATGGGACGAGATACACTACATGAACCTTGCTATATGACAGAGAGCTGTCAATGAAGACCACAGGGAATGCATTGGCCACATAATCAGTGATCCGGACACAATCATTTCTCAATATGGAAACTCAGTGCAGTTGAATGCTTATTAAATCCATAGACAAAACTTGTTTCTGAATGAATTATAGATTTTAAAATTAAAATTATAGATTTTCAACATTTAAAAATGTTGAAAATATGAGATGTTTTTCTTATCTCAGAGTAGAATATTTCTTAAGACAAAAAATAAAACTGAACACTTTAAAGGAAAATCCTATAATTTTGTTAAAGTTAGTCCATCTGTTGATCAAAATCATCATGGAAAGAGTAAAAGGAAAAGTAAGCTAGGATAAGAAATTTTATACATAAAAAAAAACCTATAACTACATAGAAGATATTAATAATTTCTAATTGCCAGTGAAAATAGAAAAATGGCAAATAAAAATGTCTGAGAAGTGAATGGTATTTCAAAGAAGAGTAAACATAAATTGGGGGTAAACATTGGGAAAGATGATAATTTTCAATAATTATTGGGAATTGCAAATTAAATCTGCAGTGCAATATTTTAAAACCCCAATTTGACAAGACTAAGAAGACAGAGTGGACCAAGATTTGACTGGGATATGCTATGGTTGTGAGCATAAACTGTTAGATCCAATTTAGAAAACAGTTTGAAATTATCTACCAAAGTTGAAGATGTTAATACCCTATGATTCAGAAATCCCATTACTACACAAACAGTGGAACTATTGCTTGATTATACTAAGCAAACAATAAAGAAGTATTTATTGAAATATTGTTTGCAAAAGCAAAACACTCCAAACTATTCTAATGGGAATGAATAAATACACTGAAGTATTGAGGTATATTCATACAATCGAATTCTATGAAGTAGTGTGAATGAAATCATTTATAAGTAGATATACTGACATGGATGAATATTAAATGCATGATATTGAATAAAAGAAACAAGTCCCAGCTGACATGGAAAAAAAAAATACTAGATTTTATGAATTCAGTGGTCAAATACATAAAACAGTGCATGTTAAAGATACAATTAAAACTATTTTCAAATAGTACACATAATTATAAAGCTTGGGAAATGGGTTAACTGAGGATAGGATGAATGGTGAAAAAATTTTAAAAGCTTTCAATAATTTTCCATTTTTCAATTTGGATGGTAGCACACACCTGTTCATTTTACTATTCTTACACATGCTATACATTCTATTACATGCATTTGTAGTAATACTGAATTTTGACATAACATGCAGGTAAAACCTTAAACATATTAATGATAATGAAAAACACAAGTATCAAAAAGCAAGGAAGCATTCTTTGAAGAAATTTAAGTTCAACTCTCCAATATACTTTTGAAAATTTTCTAGCCACTTGTAACTTAAAAGCTCTCCAGATTGTGACAATTTGACTATTTCTCTTGTAATATTAACTCTACGATGCCTGCAGAGACTGAGCGAAAGATGCAAACTTTCATCTTCACAAGTCTTACATGACTAACAACTTATTATTAGAATCTAAAAGAATAATCACTAATTTTAGATTGATACAGTAAAATCCAGGTGAAAAATACCATCAGTAGAATCCTGTGTTTTGCATCAACACAATAGAGTTACCACTCTTCCAAGTAAAGATGAGTCATACTGTTGAAGGGTCTGACCCAAAAGGGTCAGGCCTTTGCCCTCTAGGGAAAGGATTCACCAGAAACCACAGGGTGTAGTTAAACCAGCAAGGATTATTAGAGGCTCATTCATGAGAGAACCGATGCTTGATCAGAGAATTAGTCTGGCTCCTAGAAGGGAGTTAGAAGGAGATATGTAAACAGTAAGTCCATGAGGCAGGACTAAGGAGAACTGTATCATATCTTGATCTGGGCATGTGCAGACAGGTTATACTCTAGCTGCCTATGTGGACTCTGGGTCTCCTTTACCCAGGATATTTTAAAATAGTCAATAGGCAGGGTCTAAAGCTCTTTGTCTATTATGGTGTCTCACAGTCAGTGTGGTGGGCAGAATTATTTGGACAGGGCTCTACAGTCCATGATTTAGTCCACCTGTTTCAACAGGATGTGAGCCAACACACTCTACCAGCTCACAATTTCTGTACTAGCTCAACACCTCTAGCTCCCTTAATATACATGGAATTCCAGAAGGAAGTCAATTAATAAGTTCTAATGCTTGGTGCTCAGCACCACTCTACACAAATAAGATCAGAATTTCACAGGGTGAGTGCAAGCTTATTTTAAGTTTCTCTCATAATTTGAACGCATATCCAAGGTGAGCTATTCACTAGCCTAAGATTTCTGCTTTTGTCTCTTTAAAGTAAAACAAGGATGTGTAGCACATGCAAAGCAAATATGAGTGTGGGAGATGTTTGCATGTGCATATGCACATATACACATACAGAAATATAGATAGATATATACTTTTCCAGTTTTTACAGTTACCTAATACATCTCTAGATTGATGTAACATTTAAAGAATTTCCTTTTTGGTCTTTCTGAAGCAATCAATTTTGCTCTCATAGAAACAATAATTTTCTTTTATCATTTATATTTCACTGTTTTACATAATAGTTGAATTATATTTAGTAAGGAGCGTGGTAACAATTACCGTAAAGCGTATGGCTGGCAATATCATATGAGGGAACAAAAACAATTGAGTTCTGGGAAGCACTGACGAGAAGCGTAGAGAATCCTGGGAAGGAAGCTACTAACTGTCAGTGCTTGGCATCTTGTGGGAAGCAGGATTTTGCAGAAGTGGAGAATTTTCAGTAGATAGAATATTAAGATAATTTACGAAAGACAGAATATTGGACGTTCTGAATAAATGTGGTGTTTTTAAACCATTGTTAAGTAGACGTAGAGAGAGGATTCAGGAACAACCATATACAATATGGAAGGGCCAAAGAGAACGCAGCCCCCAGGGCTACAAATCCTCACAACCTCCCTCACTTGGACTGAGGAATTCTGCTAGGATCTGAGTAAAGCAGTCTGTCCTCTAGCTGGGAATACAAGAACAGGAGGTGAAATTCACATATGTGTTCTGTCTGTGTCTTTCTTTAAAAATGAATAAACAGGAGTAAAAATTCCATATATTCTATCACCCAAAAATGGGAACATCACCTTGAAGTTTCAGAGGAGGAAAAAACCTTCGACATGTTGTTTGTTGGATAGATACTTGTGATGATATGTATATATTTGGTCATTCAGATGACCATCATGTATTTCTCACACATAATTGGCATTTAATCTTTATCCACAGTTCCTGGCTCACAGTTCCCAAAAGCCTTAGAATTTCCTAAGTGTTGAAAGTTTAAAGGTATCTCTTATAATGTTAATGAAGATGACTTTCAGACAACTTTAAAATGGGGGCAGGTTGCTAGGGAGACCAATGTGTACAGAAAGCATGATTCCCGCCCTCTGATTTCCAAGGAGGGAAGAGGGGTTAGAGTTGAAGGTCAGTTGCCAATGTCCAATGAAATAATTAATCATGCTTAAGTAATGAAGCTCCATAATAAATCAAAAGGAGGGGCTTTGAAGAGCTTCCTAGTCAGTGAACATGTCAAGGTTTGGGGAAAATGGTGGACTTGGAGAGGGTATGGAGCCATGCCCTTTCCCCAAACCTAACCTAAGTATCTCTTCATCTGGCTGCTCCTGAGCTACATTCTTTGCAACAGATTGGCAATCTAATAAGTAAACCGTTTTCTTGAGTTATATAAGGTAATCTAGCATATTAACTGAACCCCAGGAGGGCATCTTGGGAGTCTCTAATTTATAGTCAGTTGGTTAGAAGCACAGGTAACATCCTGGCTTGTGGCTGGTGTCTGAAGTAGAGGACATTCTTGGGAGACTGAATCTTTAACCTTTGAAATCTAACACTATCCACCTAGAGAGCTGACACTATCTCTGAGTAGAAAATATCTGAATTGAATTCTTATATGTCGGCTGGTGTCTGAGAATTGCTTGTTAGTGAGGGGAATCTACACTCTCATGCTGGAACTGGGTCCAGGGAACATATCACAGTGTTCACAGAAGTTTTACTGGCCATACAGTAGAAGTGGCAATGCCCATGTTTTTCAATATGTTTCTGTCTTTCTGATTAGAGTCTATTTTGGTTTGCATTCTTTCAAAATGAGACTCAGAGAGAAGTCCAATGCACATAATTTATCAGAGTAGTGATCTCAAAAGTGCAACAGTAAAACAAGGAGGGGAAGACAGCTAATAAAGAGTGTTCTCATGCAGACATTACCTCTGCAACAACCTTAATATCCTTCCCTTGCAGATGCAGGGATACTGTGTAGTGCACACCAGGGGGATTCTTCCGTCAAAGGCTAGGGAGCAGGGTATTTATCCCCAATATTCATCTGTCACTAGTTGAAGGCTGTTTCTGTCCAATGCCTTCTTAAGGCAGGCAGATAGAATCACAGGTGTTCATTGTAAGTTGTCTTTGACGCACATGGAGAGCCCTGTTGGCAACTTTATCATAGATAGCATTTCATTTTCTTAAAGATAGTACTCTCTGAAGCCATCTTCTGAACCCTCTGCCTGGCAGTGTTTCTGTGATCGGGATTTGCTAATGCAAGCAATAGGATGTGACACCTATACTCTATCCTCTAAATTCAAGCAATATCAGTGCCTGCCTCTTACTGGTGTGTAAGTGCTGGCTCAGGGAGTTTTTAAACTATACGGAATGTTAGATATGCCCAGGTATGTCGTGTGCAGGTTAAGGAGCTAACTGCAGGTGAGCATATCATAAGATGTTAGCTGACCCAAGGGTATATATAGCATAAAAACTTTTTCTCATTTGCTTTTTTCTGGTTTTGTTTCTAGTTGCCATTTAAACAAGACCAGGAAATGTTAGTGATGTTAAAGGGTATGTTACAGAATGAGGATATTGTGTGATCATGAATATTGACTTCTTATTTCCAGGATTATCAATAAATGCCATAATTTTAAACCATTTTCCTAATGACTTCAAGTGAAACTAAAATTTAAAAATAAGCAATATAGAACATCAAGGAAAAAACATCAAGGAAGAGGGAAAAGAAATTAAAATGAAAAGGTAGAAAATGCAGTATTGAGGAAAGAGAATTAGCTTAACAATTGATGTCACTGAGAATGCAACAATGCCAATTAAAACACAAGTTAAAATTTTTAAAAATGTAAAGAAATCTTCCTGACCCCAAAAACAGTTCACTTAAAAACACTGAACTATATTAAGATATTTCAGGTAAATGTTGACAAGCACAGAAAAATTAATTAAGTACATGAAATATTTTCACCGACAATCAAAGGAAATAATAGCTTTCTAGAAAGAAACAAATATCGGATTAGATGGTAATTCTTTTAGGAAACACTAAAAGACAGAAAGCAATACAATCACTCTGCATTGTTTTGTTGGGAAAACATCGTTATCTAATTCATAATTGACAGATACTCTTTATTTAATGCATATAAGTCACCAAAAATGTCCTTACTTGCTGAAGGGTTCAGAATTTATAATGACAATGTACTCTCCTTGAAAAAAAAAAATGACTTCACTATGGATTCCAAATACTTAGGCAAGAAATAGGAATCTTCGAGTCAAGAATGGGGAAGTCACAGTATACAATTATGGGTGATGATCATTAAAACAAGTTCTAATAAAATAGCTTTCAGAGTCATAAAAAAATGATCATGCAATTGAATGCCAATTTCAAATTTGACTTCTTGTCGAATAATACTTTAGTATTAAAATATATTTTAATCATAATTACCTGGCTTTGAGGGTATCATAAAATAGATTGATGGATGTCAGGAAATAGGAAGCAGAATAATGTAAAATAATATAAAATTAATTTTCTTGCATATGAAGAAATCAAAGTTTATTATTTTGGTCTTTGCTGCATGAAGAATTTTAACTTGAAACATAATCATGAAGAATATCATATAGAAGAAGCATATTTTACATGTATCATTTTATTTACTGTATTATTTTTACTTAGGTAATGCTGGTTAACAACACTTTGTATGATTTAGAGGTATAGGTTCACACCTTTTCAGGGGTATGTTACCACACAACACCCACCAACAAAGCACCCAGAGTCCTCCACCATAGTCATTTGGGTCCCCTACATTATTTTCTGTTCAATCTCCCTTCCTCTGGTAGCCTCAATTCTGTTATTAGAAGGAAAATATAAAATGGTTTCTAGCTGAATTCTTTATCCTTGATTCTGACCAGAGGAGTTACACACAGTCATAATTCTCTCCAAGCTGGGATAATGGCATGCAAAATGTCTTCAGTCATTTAAATTGCCAAAGCCATGATTGAAGAATGGAGGTCCCTCTGTAGAAGGGGGAAAGCAAGAAACACTAGGAATTTTTTTACTGGAACCCAACCAGGATAACTCTGAGTTAAGGAGAGTCCAAATTCGTGCTTCTTGATTGTCTCTGAAAGATGGGATTTTATGGGGAAGAGATAGAGCAACATGATCTCTGATTTCCCTAATTAACTGAGGCAAAGTGATTGAGAGGAGCATTATCCATACACCACAAACTGTCTGCATAGGGAGCTGGGTGCTGGGGACATTGGGAGACCTACCACAAACCCACTTTCTAGATAGTTACAGTAAATCAATGTAGGTGAAAATCCAAGATCTTCCTAACAACATCTTCCATGACCCCTGAGGCTAAAAGGCAGGGAAATTATATCAAATTCCACCAGGCATCAGAGAAGAGTCCCAGGTAGACTCTTTGCAACAATGCATGTAGGAAGGTAAGTGGACACAACCTCAAAATATTGAAGCCAAAAGGGCTGATTTTCAACCTCTTATCAATGACCTCATAAATGCATGATCTCAAAAGAACAGATCAAGTCCAAGTCCACATGTGGATTATCTTAAAAGAACAGGTCAAGCCATTGGGACTGCAGTGGTTTGAGGGTGCATGTGTGTTTACTTCCTCCTTCATGGTTACCATGGGTCTATGTCAGAAATGTACATATTCTGACTACTGAATACTAAAATTTTGGAACGAAGATGGTTGTTATGGCAATTTTTATAAGAATGAAAAGATAACAATATAGATAGTCAGCAATAGGACACTGACTGAAATAATCACAGTACATCAGCCCATGGATGTCATTAAAAATCATGGCTTCAAAATATAAGTAGTGGATTTTTTGTAAAAAGTTATGAACTTATAGGGATTTTTTCCTTTTCTATATGTAAAAAAAAACAGCAGTTTATTCCTTCTCTAATTAGAAAAGATATATAAAACACAAAGAATAGTACATCTAGAGTTGGGAAAACAGATGAAGAGATGATGACTGTAGAGGGCAGGCAAATGACCTTGTTTGGGTTAGCTCAGTCCCAAAGGGCCCATCGGGGCTCCAGTTCTACCTCTGTGCATCTGAGTGGAAATACAGAATAATATAACGTGTGTCAACTCCTGCCATAAGCTATAAAAAAAATAATATATTCCAAAAAGACAATAGCCATTCCAAACTAATGGTGTGCTAAATGCTACTCTTGGAAAGGGGACTATAATTTTGCCCTGGGAGTGAAGCCAATGAACCCAATCCAACTTTATTTATGTTTCACTGTGTGTAGGATTGTTCCTTTTGGCCCTGATATTCCAAAACTTTTTGATATTTACAAGTTTTAAATCTCTTTCTCCAAGCTGTTTGGCTTCTAGAGCCTGGCAACATCAAGTTTACTTATTCTTTCTGAAAGCTGTAAGAAGTTGCTGTTCTTGCAGTTTTCTCGGAATCAGTAAGTTTTTTTTTTTTTCTTTTTGGCCTGATGCACTGGAATGGCAACACATTGGTGAGTGGTATGAAAATTAATACACAGAAAAGCCTGTTTAAAGGAGGTCAGGAGTGCCCACACATCCGCCATCAGCAAAATACAGCACCCAACATGCCCTGCATGTCCAAGGGGAAGTGAAATTGCCTCCCTATCCCAACAGAAGGAAGAAGAGTTTCCCATACAGCAATCTCTCCAAAGGCTGTGTGATGCATCACAAACTTTTGATCAAAGGAAATGCTCATGTCTCACCATGAGACTATACTTTTCAATTTGCCTCTTGTTATTTTCGAATAAACCCATTTTGTCCATGAAATAGCTGATTTTGCTTGAGGTTGATACCGGAAAACATGAGAACAGAGTCAGAAAGGCAGGCACTTTTCTAGGAGAATTCATATATTTATGCAAATGTTTGTTAGGGATTGAATGATGTAGCCCCTAAGAGATGATGGATCCCAGTTTCCCTGTGCCAATAAATGTTATTTTATTGGGAAACAGGGTTTTTATAGATGTAATCAAGTTAAGATGAGGTCACAGAGTGAACCAGTGATCCAATTTGGCTGATAAGAGAAGAGAGTAGTGTGAAGTCATAAGCCTTAGAAGAGAAGATAGTAACGTGAAGTCAGAGACCCAGAGGGAAAACACCAGGTAAAGAAAGACAGAGGAGAGACTGAAATGATGCAGAGACTGAATGATAATGAGACAAACCATGAAAATCCAAGGAACAATAACCACCACCTGAGCTAGGAAGCAGCAAGGAAGGATTCTCCCCTACAACTTTCAGAGGGAACAAGGTCTTGCTCACACCTTGATTTTGGCTTCTAGCCACAGAACTATGAGATAACAAATTTCTGTGGTTTTAAGCCACCGAGTTTGTGGCCCTTAGGTAGTGCTGCCCTAGAAAGCTAATACATAATTATGAAATATGCTGATTCCGTGATACAAAGTGTGAATATTTATTGTCAATTAAATTTAGTCCTAGTCACATTTTATTTCTAATCTTTACAATAATCCCTAGGAGTGGATGTTCTCATTGCTATTGATGAATGAGAGAACTTCAACTCAGGTAGGCTAACATTTTCCAAGTGGCCTTAAAATGCGTAGAGATTTGTGCCTGGACTTAGTGACACTAAAGTCTAAAGAATGAGCCAAAATATACAAACAAAAAGGTATCTAGTTATACCAATGAATTCTCTAAATAACTTCAATATTTCTGTATAATAATGAATAATTATAATCCTATGGACTATTTGTCACACTTTCTGCTGTCATTAAATGGCAATTACCCTGTAAAATTTTTCTCATCCTTTTCATCTCAATCTTGCCAAGTACCCTGGCAGAACACTAAAATTTCCAAATTATCTTCAAAAACTGCCACATGCAAAAGGTTTAAGAGCTTAAAGTAGATAGGGGGAAATAAAATCATGAGTATAATGTCAACTGCTTTGCCAAATACATTTACTTCTTCCTCACATGAAGGACTGGATAAGATATGTGATTTCTAGAAACAGGCTGTAGGACAGTGGTCTAATACTTGTATTTATAAATTCAAGAAATTTTTTTGTCAGGCCTACTGTGTGCGAAATAGTAAATACAACCATGCTTGAATTACCTTGTGGCTCTGTCCCATTGGGCTGAAGGGAAGACAATCAGTAAGCAAATAAATATATAATATGATAACTGTAATAACATGATGGAGAAAAATGAAGCAGAAAAGAGAGATTTAGATTAAAAGGGGAGATGCTACCATTTGAGATGGGTAATCAGAGAAAGCTTCTCTGGTTCAGGGATTTTGATTTTAATATGTATTACCCTGTAATACCAGTTTTACTCTTATGCAGTCTCCCCTTGGTAAACTTGATACTTGATTTTAAAATAACATTCTTTCTCCATCACTACAAAGATAAAATGTAGTTCCCACTTATAGTAGATTATAATTCCTATGTTTAAAGTAAGTACTATAAATAAAGGGCTATGTGCTTTAATCATATACAGATGGAAGCACATTCAGACACCACCAACATTCACTCTACTCCAAATGTGTGGGCTTTGCTCAAGAAGCTGAGCTTCTTAGGTAATGTATTAAAATAATACATCTGTCACGTCTGATGCAACAACAATGTCAGAAACGATAGCTCAAATTCTGATTATATTGAATACTATAACATTTGTAGTAAACATTTGGTTAATGTTTTCCAGAGAGACATACTAATAAAATGATTTCCTGACTGAAGTAAGACTTTTCATGTAATATTGATTTCTCCTTGTTGTTAAATAACTATGGTGCAGTTGGTCCATCAGTCAGATTTAACCTAGTTTTCCCTTAGAAAATGCTACCCAAGGGGAATACAAAATGTAAAAGACATAAATAACAATAAAAATATATATTATAAAAAAATTAAAAAAAGACAATAAAAAAAAAAGAAAATGGGAGACAAGACAGGATAGCATTGGGACCTGGAGTTTAGCTGAAAAATGGCAGATTGAGATACACAATATAGTAGAAATCTGCACAATTCTACATGGGATGGGGAGATGATAGCATCAGAAATTTGAATTAGACTTAGTATATTGGTTGGGATCAAGGATAGCAAAGTACATTTACTTTTAAAGACTCAGCCAAAACCATATAGAAAAACATTGCAGGGTTGATGCTCCCCTTATCTTCTCACAATCTCTTTGTAGGATGGGTGGCATCTATAGCTTGTATGGCATCTAATCCCAGGTGCAATCCTAAATCCATATTCTTATTGAACATAATTAAGTATCATTTGTTTGGAAATCTACCCAAAACCGTAAATTAGAAAAAATAGGTTGCTTTTCCATCTCAGTATACTTTTATCCTTCTTTTGACAGAAAACACCACCCCAGAGCTCCTTTAGAGAACCACCTCCTCCCTTCTCAATGTTAGTCCACATAGCTAAGGCACTAAAGTAACACTTTGACACAAAGACTTGGGTGCAGGTAGTTTATTTGGAAAGTGATTCCAGGAGTAGGGTGATGGTTGGGGAGACAGAACAGAAAAAGAAGAAACATTGACAAAGAGTCTATCACAGAGCTAGCTTACATGGTACACAACTGGGACACAATTTTACTGGCAACCTCGAAGAAGCCTTATGAAATACACCTAATAAATATCTAAAAGTTGGAGGTGCAGGACACTATTCATGAATTCTGTTCCTTGCAGGGTGTGGGATATAGGGCATTGATGTCTGTGCTCAGCTAGAATGCATTAAGGTCAAGCTGAGGGAGCCTTCATGGCTTTGAAGAAATCCCTGATGCAGAAAAACAGATATGGAAGACATCTAAAGCCCTTAAGTCCAGGGATAAGTCTGGATTAACCTAAACTGATTGGATATCACATCCCTAGGGTTACAGTGAAAACAGTGATGGTTCAAAATGATCATGTTAACTCAATTGTATCCAATAATGGAATTTTTTTTCAACAGTTGGGGAAAGTAAAATTCCTGTCTTTTCTCCATTGGACTTGGAAACATGAGAACGTAAGGTCTGGAACACTGAAATACACTTGTGACATGTGGGAAATACCAGTACAAGGGAAATAGAGCCAGAAGAGGAAGAGAGAAAAACTGGATACTCAGGATATGACTTGAGCAGATGGAACTTGCAGTGCCTAAAGTCAAACTGACAGCCTGGATTTTTAATTCTTCCAAGGCAATACATTTTCTAAATCGGTTACTAAATCAATTTGAGTTGGATTCCAAATGGAAAGACTCTCGACTTGATATTAATCAGCATGTGACTCAAGACCAGTAGCATCAGCATAACCTGGAAATGCAGATTCTTGGGCACCACCCAGACCTGCTCATCTCAGAGAGTAAGGCTCAGAAACCCATATTAGGCTTCCAGGTTCTAAACTCCAAGAAACACTGTCCTAATGGATGCAGTGGATTAAACTAACAGAGACTAACATCATTAATAAAAAGAATAAAAAAGTATCATCATCTAAAAAAGCAAGCTAAGGAAATTTTAAATGTGATTTGATATCCGGAACAAGTAATTTTCAAAGTATACTAAATGTATCCAGAATCAAGAGCAATCATAATAACTGTAAGAATTTCAAGGTGACCTAGAAGGGTACTGCTGAAGTAACTGCAATATATTTTTCATTTTACCATATTAAAATTTTAGATTTATCAGCATAGCTCTGCCTCATTAGAAGGCTTGAAGGCTGAAAAATGAAGACAAGAGCTTTAGATTTATTTCTTTGATTTCTAATATCCTGACCCAAACCAGACACCAGAACAATTACAGTGGATTTTTTTTCCCACTCATGGCAAAAGTTTCTGGTGAAATTTCATTTGTATATTTTAGTCCTTAGGTTAGTCAATGCTACTAAACACGGTCACCTCTCAGACCTTGAATGGTACAAAATAACTATTTTCTATTATCAGAGTCTCTGAAAAAATACCGTTTTTGTAAATAAAGTTTTATTTCAACACAGCTATGTTCATTTAGCTTATTTTTATTTGTTTGTGGAAGCTTTCACATTATAATAGTAGTAGTTGCAACAGAAGTTTTATCACTCATGAAGCTGAAAATATTTAGTATCTGGCCCTTTAAAAATAAAGTTTGCCAATTGTTAAAGACTTGGGATCAACCAAGATGCCCTTCAGTAAATGCATGTGCTTCAGTAGGTAAACAAACTGTCTTACATCCAGGCAATAAAACATTATTCATCCACAAAAATAAATGGGCTACCAAGCCATGAAAATACATGGAACAAACTTAAATGTGTTTTAATAAGTTAAAGATCAATCTACATAGTATATGACTCCAACTCTATGATATTTTGGGGAATAAAATCTATGGGATAGTAGAAAGATCAGTGGTTACTAGACAGGAGGTATCAATAGATAAAGCACAGAGGATTTTTAGTGCAGGGAAAACTATGACACTGTGAAGGTAGATACTTATCATTATACATTTGTCCAAACCCATAACTGTAGAATATCAAAAGAGAAGCATTATGGGTGATTATGATGCAACAATGTAGATTCATCAAGTGTAGCAAATGTACTACTCTGCTGGGGAATGTCCATAATGGGGGATGGAGTGAGTATGTAGGGGATAGGGAGAATATGGGAAATCTCTGTATCTTCCACTCGGTTTTACTGTGACCCTAAAACTGCTCTAAAATGTGAAGTGTATAAGTGGACAGAAACAGATAGATATAGATAGATGATAGATAAAGATAGATACATAGATAGACACATAATATACAGATCAAAGTTTCCTGATATCTGTTGTAAAGGATTGTGCAACCAATAAATGGAAGGAACCTGGGTTCATGAACGACCCTGAGGACCAGCCACCTTTGTCCCCTTCACCGACATGCATTGGACTGTAAATATATGTAAGAAATAAATTTTTGTTTTGTTAAACATCAAGATTTGGAAGGTAGTGGTCTTTGTTACAGCACTTACATTGGACTATCCAAACATCAGGGTACCCCCCCCCCCCCAATGATATAGCAAACCTGGTGCCAAAATCATCCTAAGGCCTTGCACACCCAATGCATGATACAGAACTTCTTTAAGTTGTGTTGGAATGCAGGGTGTGGAGTGGATGAGGACTTTGGCACCCTGGCTGTCCCACAGAGACTGGCTCTAAAGCAGGCGCCATGGACACTAAATAAGTTGGGTAATAAGAGCAGGTACCAGAAGGGGTTGATTGTTCTTACATAGGGGCTATTTACAAATTGCATTCATGTGTTATGATCTGTCCACATCAAAAAGGAAATGTTTAGATTAAGTCCTAATTATAATAAATACCCAAACTGTGGACCCTGATTAAATATTTGTGTGTGTTTGGAAATGGTCTCAGCAGCAGTTTTAGTATCATAAGAACTTCATAAAATGGAGAAATACATTATTTTCCTGTCCTCTGTAAAAAGACTATATTTTTTCCAAAGCTTTATTTTTCTACTCCCATGGATGCAATTTGCCCCAAGAGCTCTGAAATGCTTAGATTTTATTTTATTATCTATCCTGCAACACACATTTGCTACATCTTTCTTGTATTTTGCTGGTATTGTAACTACTTTGGAATGGATCCTAGTATCCCCAACATTACACTCCTAGACTCAGAAAGCAGGCTAGCCATTTACTCTACATTAATAGGCAGAAAAGCTCTGTCCTCAGGGTAGCTTTCTGATTGCTGACTATAATAACCAGTGTCACTTACACAATAAAAAGTTTTATGTGAATTTTTTTATTGTCTCCCTTCTGGAAAATTACAGTCTTTGCTCATCCAGATGTGTGAAGCCTCAGGCTGACTGCATCTGCTTTCCCTTCACATGGTCACTCTGGTCTCTCCCCAGCCAAGAGTCAAATTTCCCAAATCCCAATGTAAATCAAATCTAGATAACCAGACAATCTTACAAACGTTATCTGTGTCCCTGATCCCTCTGATCTGAGACCCAAACTTCCTCTGCCTATCTTTCATCATCAAGGACTTCCTCCTCTCCTAGTGCCTTAGTCTGGGTTATCCTAGAGGCCGAGACTGAGATACTATTTCAGTGCACATATTTATTTCAGGCTTGACGCTAGAAAATATTGGTAGGTTTACAGGAAAATGAGATGGGAGAATAAAGTAGCCAGAAATGAGTGTAATCTTATCAAGTTAGTCATCACTTTAGGCTCAACCCCAAATGAGAATTCTAGAAGACCATGCCTCGTAATTAAGCCAATTCCCACTAATCAAGGACAGAAAGCATCCTTTTGATAGTGTCTGGTTCTTGAAACTTCCAGTTTGCTGCAGGAATGGGAAAAGTGGTACTCTTAGCCCAAAGAAAACCCTCAGGAAAAGAAATAGAGATGATAAGACTGGAATCCAGGCTGCTGTGCACTGACAGGGGAAGGGCATGGGGCGTAGGCAGGTACCGTTGGCATCTGCTACACTGGGGAAGAGGGATCAGTGTCCCTTCAGGGTTTTCCTCTGGTCTGACTAATATAATAGGCAGTAACTTCGATACAATTATCCAAAGGGGTTTTTGAGGGCCTTCTTCCACCTTGATTTCTCTCTCACTCAAGAGTAGTTTTCCAGGTGAATGTAGTATGTCGGCACCTGAGTAATGTAGCTTTAGGAGAACTTGGAAGGACACTTGTCTTCCAGATTCTTTCCTTCCCAGAGTGGTGACACATGAAATTTCAAAGTTCATCTATTAAATGAGAATTTTCCAAGGGCATGGGAAGTAAATGTAAAAAGATTACGTAAAAAATGTCATCTTTTTTTTTAATATGTACCATGAACTTTTATTTATTTATTTTTTATATCCTTTACATTATTGTGTATTCCCTATAGGTTTCACAGGTGGGAAACCTATGGGGAAAAATGTCTTCTTTATTCATCTGCAAGATGAATAAATCCATTTACATTCTTTAGATGATATGAGAGAGGTAGTGGATGTGAGGGGTGTTGGAATATGATGGGGGCATATGCGGTGTCTGCTGTAGGTATACGTGGTGACCTGTGTGTTGTGTTGTGTGTGGTTGTATTATGTGAAGTGTGTGTTAAGGTGTTAACATAGGGCCTGGCCTGACTGCATCTGTGGGCTCCATCAAGAAGGGGTTGGGGAGGCAACTATTTGAGGTTCCAAAAACAACTTTTCCTTTTCCCTAGTGACCTAAGTGAGGACCTAAATAAGGACCTAAGTGACTGAAAGTGTCTTAAATGTCCTTACAACTCTGCCATCCCTACCTTATACAGTGCTGCTGAACAACTACTGCTTTCTGGTTTGGGAGGGAGGTTCTGAAATGCTCTAATATTTCTGGGTGACTCAAGCATAAATGCTGATCACAAGAAAAGACTCAGACTCTGAGTCGGAAGGATATCCAGGCACTATAAATGCTGCCTGATTTAAGTGAAGAATGTGTATTAAGCTTAGATTTGCTTAAGGTACCTTAAATAAGACAAGGCATTTTCAAACTTAGAGAAAGTAAAGCAATGGTGCCTGAAGAGTTAGAGCAAATGCAAGAATTATCTATGTCCTCGCTATAGTGCCTGCCTTGTCTTCAGTTTCCTTAAATCCAGTTTTCTTAAATCCCATTCCTATACTTAATACAGTACATCATGACTATCCAAACCCAGTTTGCCACTAAATCAGTGGTTCCCAACACTTGTTCCACATTAGGGTCACCAAGAGGGTTTTGAGAACAATGATGCCTTGGTCCACCCCAGAGATTCTTATGGAATTGGTTTGCAAGCATCCTGAATAGAAGAACTTTTAAATCACCCTAGGCCATACTAAGTGCAGCCAGGGTCAAAAACCACTGCTCTGATGTAAGTCAAGTGCAGAGAGGGGATCCCAGAAAGTTATCCGGCTATTGTTGAACATCTGATTGTCATTCTAACATTAGCCTCTCCCCAACAGCACTCAGATTTACCCCCAAATGCCCAAATCTGTTCTTCCCACGGTCTTTCATTTGCTGAGGGGGAAAAAAACCCCATGGAGTCACCCTTGACCTTCCTCTTGCATACCTTACATCCCATCTCTCAGCAAATGTTGCTAGCTCTGTCTTCATGCACATCTGGGATTGGATGTTGTAGGGTAAATGAAGATTGCTCAGGCTTTTCCGTTGCTGGCCTCTGGCTAGCACTTGTGGCCTTGAATGCAGGAGGCACTTGGGACCGTGGGCATGGAGTACGCATGCCTGGAGTATGGTGTGGGCATACCTGAGCTGAGAGAGGTAAGCATATAAGCGCAGCGTCACAGAGGACAGGGTGATAGAGAGCATCAGATGGTGGTGGAGAGACCAAGCGAGAACATCAGAGTGAGCCCAGAGAGAGTGAAGATTTGCTGGAGCTAGGAGGCCTGCCAGCCTTCTGAACTGCCCGGCCCCCTGCCTGCCCTGCACCTGGTTGCCTCACTACAAATGGTGTAGAAAGATCATTAAAAGCCACTGCAGGTTCCAGGACTCTCCTTTGCCCATCTGCCCAGATACATAGAAAACCTGCCCTGTGCCTTGCTGGCACCACAGATGCCCTCATACCATCTACACCATTACCATCTGGTTCAAATCCACACTGTTCACTAACAATAAGCAATTGGGCAATAGACTCCTAACTCATCGTCCTACTTTTTTATTCCTGTTGCCAGGGTAAACATTAAAAATCATAACAAATCATGTCCTTACTCCATTCAAAACTTTCCAGTATTTTCACATTCTCCTGTGAGCAAAAGTCTATGTGATCTACCACAAGCTACTACAGGTAGAGGGAATTTCAGGGTTGAACAAAATTAAAGGAATTCTCACAAACTATAATATGCTATGTGTCATTATGAAATCTCCAAAGAAATATGCAGAACCTCACAAATTCTACCAAGAAAGTTTTTGGAAAAAAATAATATGATTCCTTTTTCCCATTGACATTGATGTTAACCATATTTGCCTGCTCACAGAAAAGAGAATTGGCGAGGACAGGCCTGACAAATCCTGTCACCTTGACTAAAGTGCTCACCTTTATAGCCAGGTCAAGGATATAGGATTAATGGTTGGCCTTCTGTTTACGTTCTTTTTTCTAGTTTCTGCATTTGATAATAAATAGCATGGCCAGTAATTGATATTTCTGAATTAAAAAAAAATTCTGCATATCTGTAATTGTGGAAGTCACTATGGGGTAGTATAGTCAAGATAAAACAATGACTCCCTATATTTAAAATACTATACAAGTTTTTTACTTGCAAAGGGATATGTTTCCTTTAAAAGTCTATAAACAATTCTTTTTAGCTGGACTCAAGAAATCCTACCTGAATATGCTAAAAGCCCTTAAAGAAGGTAGCACTTAAGTAAATTGATATTAATCAAAAGTGTTAAGTGAGCTAATTTGACTGATAACTTTAGAAGATATAGGAACCAGATGACTTAAAGACTTCACTGCTATTTGCGTGCTTGTGACTGGCGCAAGATAAGGAATCACTTTTCTGGGGCTTGAACCAGTCTGACATAGTTTGAAAAACTTGCCATGTGAAGTAATGAGTTCTGACAGAGTAAGGACATGCTAGGTTCCATCCCTCACTATCCTATGTCACAGGTCCTTTTCTTTTATTTCCAGACTTCCAGTTGAGACCAAAGAAACTAGAGTGTGAGACATAACCTCCATATCTTCTTCAGGGAACCATGCCTGCAGCTGTCCAAATGGTGTTGTTGTTCTTTCTTCAAACTTTTATTTCTCCTACTATTCCCCAGCTGAGCTCAAACAAAGAATAATGGATGACATATATCTACAAACATAGCTTTTTTGTTTTGTTGTAAATACATAAAGAGATCAAGAAATTAAGGCAAACTTTGCAGACCAGAAGTGTTACCGAGAGAATGCTATTGCAGTCACTTGACAAAAAAAGAAATTGATGTTTGCCAAAGATCATAAAGAGGGAGCTCACATTTCTCCCCTTAATGTTTTATAACCAAAGAGGAAAATGCAATATTGCAAGGAAGGGACACACTTCTTTTTAAATGTCTTTGAAGCCAATGGATTTCAGTTAGATGCCTATTAAGGCAGTGAAGTTAGCTTTATGTTCAATTATAAATCAACCGAAACTACATATTCATTATTGAAGGGGTTCGTTGCCATTTTGAAATTATCCTGAAATGCCATTTTGCTTATATTTACAATTGTCTTTGGAGATTTTCACAAAGTTTCACTACCAGAAACAGAGGCATGTGCTTGGCTCAAAAAATTAAATGTCTCCATTTTCACTGTTTACTGATATAATGCTTACATAGTAGAAGTTTTTTCTAACTAATCATACTATGGAAGTGTTTGGTCTAGGGAGTACCTTTGGGAAATAGAGAGGAGAAACATATACATGAGGTCAGTGAGTGTATGTAGGAGATGGGAAGGCACATTTGACAGAGTGAGGGAAAATATGTTCACGTGCAAATGGGATACTAGGAGAAAAAGGAAATTGTGCTTAATGGAGGAGAATGGGTCAGAGATAGATGGGGTATATCTTTACATATAAAACAGTCTCTATGTATACAATAAAGGATTTGAACACCTACTACATAGCAAGTACAACTCTAAGTCCATAGAGAATGGCAGGGCAGTTAGCAACAACAAAGACTAAATCTCAGTTCTATGGCCAAATTTTAAGGGTTTGTTTTAAAGTTTATCTTTGTCTGACCCTTTAAAGAAATCCTGGGTTTTTTTATATTCCACACATAAGTGAAGTCATCTGATATTTATCTTTCTCTTTCTGGCTTATTTCACTTAGCATAATTCCTGCCATTTCCATCCATGTTGAGGCATCCAGGAGGGGAGGGGAGAGGAGAGAGGAAGTGAAAACAGAAGGAGGGAGAGCAGAATGGACTATGGTGGAGGACTATGATGCTTTGGTCGGGGGAGAGCTACAGTGACCACACCTGAGGTTAATATACTATACTGTCAAATAACTGACATGGTTGTAAAATAATGGTACTTCATTACAAACAACTAAAAATAAAAATAAATACTTCTAATTTTGTGGAATATATTATAAAATAGAAGATGAAGAATATGTAGAATATTAAATGGTAAGTGCTGTGGTTAAGTTTTTTTTTTTTTAATTGGAAGGATTGGGGAGAAAGGGAATACCAATTTCAATAGAAATCCACAGCAGACATCACTGAAAAGGTGACATTTGAGCAAAGTCCTGAAGCAGGTGAAGGAATGAATAAAATAGATAGTAGCTGGAGAAAGGGTTGGGATAGTGGATAGAGAAATGTGTGCATGCCGATCGGTCCAAGGAGCAGCAAGGAGGTTAGTGTAGGTAGGCAGAGGAAATGCGGGTGAGAGTGGGAGGGAATTAGTATATAAAAGTAGTTGGAAGCAACAGGTTGTTGGGTAGAATTAGAACAGCGGTGCAATGTGTGCACTGTACAAAGACAATGGAGCAAATGGGGGCTGTCTTCTAGCCAGTCCCTCAGTGCTGAAGTGTGAGCTCTGGTACAGAAAGACGTATGCAAAGGGGCTAAAGGCATTTCATCCTCACAAAGATACCGTCCAACCACTTATAAAGGTTTAAGTGTGTAGAAGTGAGGGGGCCCAGTGAGCCCTTTCACAAACGTTCGCAAATGACATCCTATAGACTTCTACAACATTGTGCTGACATTGGTTTTAACTCTGGGAGCCACGGGGCCACTGCTGAGTTTCGAGCAAGATGTGCCATGATAGAACTTGTTTAACAGGAGCAAGTTGTCAGTCCTACTGAGGATAAATTGAAGGGGAACAGTCAGATACTTAGAAATCAGTTAGCAAGCTATGAAACAAATTCAGCTCAGAGATAATGACTTAGATTAGCACGTAGTAGAGGACAGGATGAGAAGTGGTGAGGTTTGGGATGTTTTTGGAGGCAAAGTTAATAGAATTTTCTCATAGAACAGGCTTGAAATGTGAGTAAAATAGCAGGGTCTACTGATGCAAGGATTTGGACTGAGCAGCTGGAAGGAGAGGGAATTTCCATTACAGAGATGGAAAGGCTGGGGCAGAGCAGGACTAGGGATGTGCAGGAACAGTCAGGAGGACCATACTTGACATTAGGTTTGAGATGTTTATTTGTCATCCTGGTAGAGAGCCAAGAAGGCAGTTGAATGTAGGGATTTTGGAGTTCAGGGAGGAAGTACTGTAGGCAGATATAAATTGGGGAACACTAGTACCCAGAATATTTTAAAACAAAGAGACTGTGGTCACTTAGAGAGTAAGTATAGATGAATAGAAACAAGATTCTCCAATATTAAGAGACTGGAGAGATTCAAGGAGCCAAGTGCCAGAGGCTGAAGAGGAGCTGTAAGTAACATAGGAGAAAAAGCTTGCATGCATGATGGACTGGAAGTCAAATTAAGAAAGGGTTTCAAGGAAGAGTAACTGATCACTTTGTGCAAAATGTTGACTATTATTTGCCAAGTATCTATCATAGGGTCTAACAATGCAGAGGTCACTAGTGACACTGATTAGAACAGTTTGACCTTGGTGGATCAGTAGAGAAAACACCCTTTTAGATTGGGTTTAAGAGACAATGAGAAGTGAGCAATTGGTGAGGTAGAGTATTGGGAACTTCTGAAAAAGCATTTAACTGTAAAAGAAAGGGGAAAAATGAAGCAGTCGCTGGAGGGATTAGATGGATAAAGAGAATTTTGTTCTTCCGTTGGAGGAAATGACTTAGGGGTATACCTATAATGATGATCCAGTTAAAAAGAAAAAAAGTTGATGAAGCAGGAGATGGAGAAAATAATTCCTACAGTGATGTTTTGAGAAAGTATGAGGATTAGGGGTATACTACATAAGGGAATGGTTTAACCTTAGTTGAAAACATGATGTAAGTATTTCCCAGCAACAAAGGAGAAAATAAGATGGATGGTATAGATGCAGTTGAGTAAGTAAGTGTGATGGTAGGAACTTGGGAAGTTTTTTTCTGAATGCTTCCATTTTCTCATTAAAACTAGGAGATATATCATCAGATAAAAGTGAAGATGAGAATGGCTGTATATAAGGGCATGAGAAGAGAGAAGACAGCATGAAACAGTCATCTAAGAAAGCAAGAGAGGAAATTGACTAGGGGAATAGGGCATTCTTGCCAGGCAGCATTAAAGGCCAGCTGTGCTCAGCTAAAAGGGTAGGTAAGATGAATAGGTGGAGAATCTAATTTAATTATGGCTGGAGTTTTGCCAATAGGTCAAGGTAAGAGAGAAACAGAGGACTTGTGAGTATATCTAAAGGAGCAATTTGGGTCTAGAAATTAAATCAGACAAAGAGGGAAGTGACGAAATGAGAGCAGGGGTAGAATGTAGGAAAACCTGGTGGAAGCAAAGGAATGTAGGTCTTGACCCGGGAGTTGAAGAATCACTGGAACAGGAGGATTAACAGGAATGACACCAGGGAGGACTAACGGAGAAGGTGAGAGGTGCTTGTGAGTGAGACCATGAAAGCTTTGCCTTAGTGGGGATGAGAATGTCTCCGTGTGAACATGTTGAATGGCTGAGGTAAGGTAAGGCTAAGATCTCTGGAGGAAAAGAGGTCAAGGGAATTGACAGGAAGGAAGGGATTTCAAAGTCAGTTCCTTCCAAACAAGAGTGCTCACCATTCAAGGGCTGGGAGGGTTGGGGCGTGAAATTGTGTGAAAGCATTTTTGAAAATGAGCACTTTACTTAGAATACTTTTAAATTTTAATAACAATTATAACGCTAGCAGTTTCCATACACCCACACCCACTTATTTTCTTACATTAGTATGGTAGATTTGTTGCAATAAGTGAACCAGGTTATTATTGACCACAGCCCATACTCTTGATATTTGTTTCATTTTGAACTAATATTCCCCTTCTGTTCCATGGAACCACCTTACATTTTTGTCATCATATCTCCTTAGCTTCACTTGGCTGGAGCATTTTCTCAGACATTCTTACTATTTGCTGACATTGGCATTTTGGAGGAACGCTCATAAGTCATTTTGTACAATGTCACTTAGTTGGAATTTGTCGTAAGTTTTTTGCATGATTAGATTGAGCTTATAGGTCTTGGGGGAAAGACCCATTTTACAGAGTAAAGTGTAACTCTCATACACTATAGCATGTGCATGCCAGCAATATGCTGGCCACTGTTGAGGTTGAGCTTGATAGCCTAACTGAGGAAGCATTTATCACATTTCTCCATCCACTCCGAGCTGACTCTTTTCTTTCCTTTTCCAAGTTCTACTCTTTGGAAGGAAATTATTAGGTGCACCCCTCCCCCCTTAAAGAGCTACGAGCTGTATTGGATTGCAATGTAACAACATCAATTATTTGAAATTCTTCTGCATGGGTTATGTGTCTATTTTCCTCCATTGTTTATTTATTCCATCATCTGTTTATATTAGTATGGGTTTTGGGATATTTATTTTATACTTTGTTTTATAAAATAATACAACATTGCTACTCAAATCATTCCAGCCATCAGTGGGAACTCTTTCACTTGACTCCTGTGTCCCTTTGACATAACCCCATCATTGTGGGGCTTTTATTTGTTTGTATTTAGCACTTGACTAAAATATGATCCAAGTTCATCTTGTGTATTTCCTGTACCAGTTATAGACTCAGTGATTTCCCCAAGGAAATAACTGTTTCTTGCATCATAGAATGGTATTAGAAATTAAGATCTGGACGTTAGATTTGCTCATTACTACTGTGATGTGGGTGCTTTAAGGTCTCTCAGCTGATAGAGCAAAAACTTGTGTGTATACCAATTGATACTCACACATACATATTACACATATACACATGTGCAGGTATACAAATATACGTGCACATATATACATAATCAATTATGGATATATATATATAAACACATATAAACATTCTATGTGTAACCATCTGTATCTATATTAAGCTAGACATGAATTCCTACTGATGTCTGACTCTGTTCAGTATCACATGGATCATTCTAGTCTCTTCCACTTGCTTATTTGTGACCTCCCACACTGTTGTGACAATTTCAAATCTGGTAGCATCACTGGCATTTAGAGGGTAGAATTCAGGGAAGTCAAACTTTTTTCCCAGAAATGACATCGGTGACTTCATTGAGAAATACTGCTCTATGTGGATGCCAACACACATACTAGAATGCCAACAGGCGTAGCATGGCATAGAGTGAGAAAAATCTCTAGGAATTAAGGGAGTGCTCTTTAGGAATGAATGTTTCAAGAATACGATGTGAGAGGAAGACTGTACTACTTGATGGGGCTAGTGGACTCAATTCTCTAGTCCTATCTGCATTCAAGTCTTTAGAATGTGATCCTGAATTTTCTTGTCAAGCATGGAATCTATTTCCTCACTCCTTGAATCTAGGCAGGACTTATGAATTGCTTTGGCCAACAGAATTCAGTGGGAGAGGTGGTGTGTTAGATATGAACCTAAGCTTCAAGTGGCTTTGGCTAATTCTGCTTGGTATCCTATGCCTCTGCCATCATCAGAACACAGCCTAGAAAATTTTCAAAAGACTGAAAGACACAAAGCTATGACTAGTGTGAATCCAAGGTCAAAACCATTCTAGATCTCAACCAGTGACAGCTGACCCCCAGATAGATGCTGAGTCTAGTCAAGACCAGAGGATACTAAACAGAAGAACATGGCCGTGGAAGGCAGTGATTTGGATGCCTTCCAGTGATTCTGGTATTTATGCCCTTGTGCAACTCACTTCCCTTGTGTGTGGGCTGGATCTAGTGACTTGTTTTTAAACAGGATTAGAGCAAGTGTGGTAGAATGATAGTCCTGATGTTAAGCTACAGACTGTGATTTCTGTCTTGCTTCCTCTCCTGTGACTATGCTTTGGAAGAAACAAACCATTATGTTTGAGTAGTCCTCTGGAGAAGCACATATGGCAAAGTATTGATGTTTCCATCTAGAACCTAAAGTCTGCCAACACTCATGAGTGAGCTTGGATGCAGACAGAAACTCAGTCAAACCTTCAAATGACTGCAGCCTTGACCAACATATTGATTACATCCTGTGAGAGACCCAGAGCCAGAGCACCCAAATAAACTGCATCAGATTCCTAATGCGAAGAACTGTAGATGATAAATGTGTGTTGCTTTCAGCTGCTAAATTTTGGGATAATTTGTTATGCAACAGTAAGTAACTAATACATCAGCCTAAACCAGTAAACACAAAACCTGAGAATTAAATAAATGCTCATTGCTTTAAGCCTCTGGTTTTAGAGGTGTCTTGTTCTGCAGCCCTGTGATGACAATAGACAACTGATGCAACATGAAATTCAGAGCTATGTGTGTTAGGGAGCAGGGAGAGATGATAGACCGGAGAAAGCAGTAAGAAGGGAAGCAGATAATGTCCTTCCTCCAGGAGCAGAGCTTTGGAGAGAATATTAAATTTTTAAGACTGATTTCTGTATACAGTTTTTGAACATCAATTTCATTGTTTAATAGCTTCATCTTGCATATAAAAATGGTCCTTTTTAGATTATAAAATCTTGCAAATCAAATGTTCAGGCTATTAATTATGACAGACCAGAAAAGGATAAATTTTCTTTTCATAGCTGAAATGCAATTCTGTTTTATCAACTCATGTGCAATATCAAAATTTTTTTTCAGTTTAGTATTACAGAGGCTCAAAAGCATAAGTACAATCTTTTTAACATAGCTAAGCGACTTTATAACTTGCTTTAAAAAATGCCATTTGGAGTGGTAGCTATAGGGAGATAGTAACAAGTGGAAATAATCTGTAAGTGTACCAACATTTAAGGAAAGTCTAAAATAGATCATAGGTGGGTAAAGTAATATGAATTAGATGAGAGATGATAGACAGATAATAGGTAGATTATAGATAGATAATAGATGATAGAGAGATAGAGAGAGAGAGAGATAGATAGATAGATAGATAGATAGATAGATAGATAGATAGATACAGTTAGACCCTCTCCACCCGAATGTATACATATATTGAAAAAATATCACTCCAAGTGTCAGGGATGCTATTTTCCCCTACCCATTGTTCTCATTACCTTGATGTGGCGAGTGTTTGCTGCTAAACAACTCTGGTTCTATACTCCTGTGCAGATTGCTCTGTGCCCTAAAGGACTGTCTTGCTGGGGAGGTTCTATGTTACTGACCTGGAAGTGGCCAGCAGGGATACAAAGTGTCTGACCCTTTGCTTAAAGGTGGGCCAATCTTAAGCTGATTTCATGGTCCGTAGTTCCCTGAGGGTCAGATGAAGTTAATATCCAGAGAAGTCCATGTCGTTGATCAGCTCTTTTCCCTGTCTTCCTGCTTCCCTGCCTCCTCTTCTCCTGAAAACCCTTCCTCAATAATCAAATGCACTGGAATCCCCATCTCAGATTCTGCTTCCAGGGGACCTGACCTAAGACTTCATAAAACTATTTTTTTCAAGTTTCATTGTTTTGCTACATTGTTTACATAGCTGTATAATTTTTAGAGTATGATTTCACATTTCCATATGTACCCTCCCTCAAATATCTGGTGCCAATACCCTGTCCCCTTCCCTCCTCTACTCCTTCTTCTTACCCTCTTCTCTAGTAACCAGTATATTTTTCACATAATCCTAAGAATTATTTGTGTTGTGTTTGCCAGTTTGTTTTCTTTGGTTATTATATTCCACAAATACATGGAATCATCCAGTTACTTTCTGACTTATTTCACTTGGCATAGCCACCTTAAAATCCATGCATTTTGTTCCAAAAGACACTATTTTGTCTTTTTAAATAGCAGAGTAGTGTTCCATTGGGTATATATTCCACAATTTCTTTATCCAGTTGTCTGTCAGTGGACGTTGAGGTTGGTTCCATGACTTGACTACTGTGAATAATGAAAAGAACATATTTCCATAAATGAACTTTTAATTCTTTAATTCTATTTTCTGATTATTGGAGTCCCTAGCCAGGGATTAGTATGTATGTATATATATATATATATATATATATATATATATATATATATATATATATATATATATATATATATATATATATATATATATATGTTTCCTGTGGGATTTCTGCCCTAGACAAAAATACCTGACACCCTGTTCCTGAGTCTCGGTGGTTGATTAGACCATCATTCTGCACCAACCTTCAGTCTCAAAAGGCATCTTCTGCTTGGTATTGTCATGGGTCACCAAAAAGTCTTATTCAGCAGGAAAAGAAAGACACCTCAATTCATCTTGCAGCACATCTCTGTTAAATTTGGAATTTCCTCTGGAGCATCCTGAGAGAGAAAGTCTGAGTTCGGTGCTCAGGGTACCCAGGAATGACTCACATATTATTTACTGTGACATTTGCCTCTGCGTTGTATATTCTTCAGAGACCTAAGTCCTTAAGATCAAAACCACCAGCCTGGAAAACTCTGGCAGGGAGATGTTTCTTAAAGGCACAATGTTCCCTTTATGTGCATTTCATCTCTTTACTACACCTTAGGTAATTAGTAGGATGGAAGGAGGAGATAAAGGGGAATCAGAGTCGATTGGATCCTCTAGTTGTAGTCACTTACTATGAAAATGACATGAATTGTAAGTAATGGTAACAAGGGGATAGTTTCTGGAAAGTATAATCTTTTGATTATTTCCATCACAGGAGTCTTTGGAGACCAAAGGGATAAGTTTTTATTCAGTAATGAGAAAAGCAAACATTGTACTTTTTTTTTAAAGACTTATTTATGCATACAAGCTGGGGTACAGGCCAGAGGCATGGGGTGGCGAGAGGGTTCACCAGAGACAGAGTGGGGAGCAGCACAGGCAGATGGATGGAAATACACTGTTGAGGGGAGCAGCGGGTGAGGCAGGAGAGGTCTGCCACGCCATGTGGGATTCTCCCTGGCTGGGTGTCAAACTCGTGGTGCCGCTGCCCACAGTTCCACAGCACAGCGCTTAACTGCTGCGCCACCAGGGAGGCCTGAAACATTGTACTTTTAATGCCATGTTATGTCATTATATTTAATGTCATATATAATGTCATATAATGACATATAATGTCATGCTATATTTATTGCCATATTATGATGATGTAAATCCATGTACATGTATATACATGTGGGTATAGTTAGCTAGATAGTATTTTGTTAATTTAAGTATTCAGCACCATCTGAAATAGTAAACTGTGTGAAAGTGATAATGGGGGCAAAGTTCCTATAAAAAGAAAACAAAAGACTGAGTTTAAGAAAGTTAACAATAGGATCAAGCTTGAGAAAGTCCAAGACGGAAATGTAAAGTGCTCTTTTGGCAAATGACATGCCAGGTATTGTCTACTCTTGTCCAATGCAAGCTCATAATTCTAATTGCAAACTCATCAAATACGTACTTTACAGATGAGTTACAGAGTCTTAAGGAGTTCAAACTAATATTTGCATGGTAAAATGTGTGAATCTCAAAGTCTTTGTAACACTTAAGATGACATAGTCTTATTGTGTTATGCTAGGAGTTAACAAATAGGTAAAATTTCAGGCACAAAGGGCTGGCTGAATGTGAGGAAAACGTGTGATGTGGGGTATGGGGAAGAAAGACTAGTATTTTTACCGACTCCCATGGTCAAATGTAGATTGCAATTTCTATGGCAGTTAAAAGCTGTCTAGTAAAATGAAAAACAGTGGAATTTGTCTCCACTTTGAGGTTTGTAATCTTGTTCAGACGCTGGACCACTTTGATGTGTAATCTTGTGCAAAATAATGAACTATTTGAGCATTGGTTGATTCATCCATTGGGTAAGCCAAATAAAATCTTATTTTTAGGGTTACTATAAGAATTGATAACATATGTACAAGGTCTGGTGCATGGTAGATATAATACATAATAACTGATTAATTTGATCAATGCTGAGCTTGTTCCATGGACAAAGTAAACTAGGACTTTGCATATAAAACCACAAGGCAGGTTAGTTGAAACCTTACAGAAGATACTCATGTTACATTCTAGATCTCATCAGATCATTTTAAGGAAATGCCACTTTCGGTGTCAGATTTCCTTTTATTCCCATATATACTTTATTCCAGCCATTATGTGCTATAACTAGTTCTTTGTAATTTTACTGCTTCTGTGACTCTGTTGCCTGTTCCCTCATCATATCTAGTTTTTTCTAGATATCTCATTCTTCAGATCTCAGCTTAGATAATATTCCTCTGAGAATCATTCTTTAAGTCACCAGATACCTTCCCTACCTGAGGCTGCAGCACCTTCTATTTGCCTATGAGTGTGCTTGTTCCTGCTCATTTGCCTCTGTACTGGGTGCCTGTGTGGTCCAGCATCTGAACATTATATTTCCAAAAATAACTGTTGAAAGCAATTCAAAATTTCATTCTGTTGTAATATTACCAAGGGTATCAGTGGGTACATTTTAAGTAAAAAAAAAATTTGGAAATATTTTCATCATAGTTTATCTCTTATTTTGAATATCTTTCTCATGTCTGAAAGATATTGAAAACAATATGAATAATAAAAAGTAAAAACTAAGTTTGTCTTTTTTGCTATCTCTTTCCCTCTCTTCTTCAAAATTCTCTTACAAATCTAGGCCACGTGGTTTTTTTCTCTTTCCCCTCATTTTTAACTTAGATATTAACTTCTTTACTATGATGATCAACTTAGCATCTCTACATTCTTTACATTTCTTTCTTTCTTTTTAGACTAAGATATCTTGAGATGACTAGCAAGTAAGAGTCTTTAGTTCGGAAGATGGAGTGGAGAGAAGGGGACGCCATGCTGTGAATATTCACACATTGACATTTTGATTCCTTCTTTTCTATATTCTTAAATATGCCCTAAGTACACATAAAGCAAGGATCAGGTCTTATTAGGACTATATTCTCAGCATTTATCATGGTTTCTTGCAAACAGTGGACATTTAAACCTATAAACATATGGATAGATAAACACAAGAGGGGGAAAATAAAGTTGCTATAAATGTCATACGTTAGGCAAATTAGTGTCATTTTAAGTCTGTGAATGATAATTTCTGTTCTTTCCTCTGAACTGAGAGTACTAAAAATGTGACCTTCCCTTCATATTTAACAAAGGGTTAAACCATATGTTAGGGTCAGGTTAGTGTAGAAAAAGTAGTTCAAGTCATAACATCATCCTTAAAAGATTTATCAGATCTTAGGCAAAGCTTCCTAAATGATCCTCTGTTCCATTTTACTGATCAATATATAAATGGTTCCCTAATGCTAAGTATTCACTTTTACTTGGCCTAAGTTTGTAGTGCAATAGATAGATACTTGCAAGGCTGAGCAAAAACCATGGAAACATAGATAAAATATTGCTCCAAAATAAAGGTAAAGTAGTCCCACTGTAAGTCCTAAAATTAATTTTGACTGCTCCAATTTTTACATAAGCTATTTTTAAATTATAATTATTATAAGGGTAATGATGATGATGATAAGACTGAAAATTAACTACTATATGACTAGACAATACACACAGTGCCTTATGAATGCACAAAGGTTCTAAAAGTTAATGAAGTGAAAGGAAAAGACACTGTTCTAATTTCTGGGAGCTACCATAAACTGGAAGAGTCACTCAACCTTGTGGTTCAGAAATGCAGTGAATAACAATAAATACTATTCTAAGGCTTGATCAGGAATGTTTATATCATAGGGATATTCTCCTTTGTAAAGAACTTTTTTTTAAAAGTTCATACAAGTTTATGGCTATTTAAAAATTCAGGAAGCATGTATTGCATAATGTATTATGACTGACACATAACCAAAAGATGTGACTTGGTATTTTCTTTAATTTGAAATTACTTTAGGGCCTCCCCCATTGGCGCAGCAGTTAAGCACTGTGCTGTGGAGCTGGCGGTGGCGGCAATGCGAGTTTGACGCCCAGCCAGGGAGAATCCCACATGGCGCGGCAGACCTCTCCTGCCTCGCCCGCTGCTCCCCTCAGCAGTGTATTTCCATCGATCTGCCTGTTCTGCTCCCTACTCTGTCTCTGGTGAATCCTCTCGCCACCCCACGCCTCTGGCCTGTACCCCAGCTTGTATGCATAAATAAATAAATCTTTAAAAAAATATATATGTATATAAAACCAGATATTAAAAAAAAAGAAAATTACTTTGGCTGAGTAAGGGAGATAGAAGAGGGTCAGGGAGATAGAAGAGCTAGAAATAGTAGAATTCAGATGTGAGTGGTGATGTTATTTTCCTTTACGGAGAAAGATACTTCAAACTGTCCTAATGCTTTACATTACTGGAATTTGGACAGTGAGGAGTGAGATTAACAGGAGTTCCTACAGTGAGGGACAACTGAATTTGACACTAACAGTTGATAGGCATGTATTCAAGGAGCTAGAGCCTATACCTTATGCAAGTCTGAATATTAACACTTAATTCAATCTCTGTCACTTTCAGATGCCTTATAAATGTTTAATAAATGAGCTCTAACTCATTCCATAGGGTAATTCCAATCTAATAATACTGATAGTCTCTAGTAGCTGAACTATATGAAAGTCATCTATTGTTCAATATCATATATGCATGTTTATTTGTATAAGTTCAACAGCATTATGTTTCTTTTGGAATTCGGAAGGTCAATTCTTTATAGTTCCTCATGAGCTTACCAACCATAGGTTTTATTTTAGCAAATGTGACAGTATTTATGGAGAATTTCTTAAAGAATATTAGGATTTTAGGGCCTCCCCAGTGGTGCAGCGGTTAAGCTCTGCGCTGTGGAGCTGTCGGCAGCGGCAATGCGAGTTCGATGCCCGGCCAGGGAGAATCCCACATGGCGTGGCAGACCTTTCCTGCCTTGCCCGCTGCTCCCCTCAGCAGTGTATTTCTGATCTGTCTGTTCTGCTGCCCGCTCTGTCTTTGGTGAACCCTCTCGCCACTCCACGCCTCTGGCCTGTACCCCAGCTTGTATGTATAAATAAAAAAAATAAATCTTAAAAAAAAAGAATATTAGGATTTTATTACTTGTGAACAAAAAGGAATACGCATTCCAGTAAGTATGTTTTGGTTTATATTTTTTGAGTAACCAAGATGTAGATGTAGATACTGGTAAGCAACACCTTGAATGTATTTTTTATCTTTCCTAATAAGTGTTGTCTCCCTAAGCAAGAAAAAATGCTTTTGTTACAATTAGATATGTGTTGGGGGGTGGGGGTTACATGACATTTAAGAATATGCTAATAATTGCTAGGTGGTGGCTCTTTAGTTCAATGTTAGGTAAACCCTATGATTGATATGAAAATATTACAGAAAGCAGACCAGAGGATGGTAGATTAAGATGCTTAGAAATGGGAAGGAGCATTATAGGAGTGAAATAGAGCTGCTGTGATTGATATGATGTTGAATCCCACTTAGGAGCAGCCTGGACATCAAAACCCCACTTAGAAGAGGCCTGGATATCAAAACCTGCTCCCCCAAACAGGAAGCTTGTTGAAAAGTCCTGAATATCCAAGTCACTGTCCAGCAAGCATTGTCATTGTGACTTCTCACTGGATCCTATTTCTTCAGGAGAAAATATCCAGATCACTAGAGTATTATGTCCTTTGAGCATGGGTGGAAGAGTAGGGATGGATGAAAGCCACTTGGACTCCATCATTGTTCCTTTCTTTGTCTACTGCAATCAACAAAGGGAACCTTTTCCTCTGTTAAGTTCTCAGCTTGATCTTGCCTTGGGGTAGTTTGAGAATAACTAGAATAAACTCTATATACTACTTCCCCTGTTATTAAATCCACTAGTTCATCTTTTCTCAAAACATAAAATCCTGTAAGAATCCTATAAGGAACTTATTGAAATATAGGCTGTGTTTCAGTAAATCAGATGGGCCCAGCACTCTGCCTTTTTAACAAGTTCCAAGCATATAATGCTACTAGACCAGAATTCATACTTTGGCTAATAAGGTTATAGCCATGTCTGCATGTTCCTTAGGGCAAGTGATGGGGCAGGTGGATGAGGCTTTGTTGTGGCTGGAGTTCACTTTCAATTTACAGCTCATTGTGTGTTTTCAGGTCAGGATCCCGAAACAAGCAAACTTGAGGTTGACCTCTTCTGCTTCCTGTCTTTCAGCCCACTTTGGTTGTTTCAGAGCCTTTATGACATTCTCCAGCTTCTCAGGGCCACACTAGATGGTGATTCAGTGATAAATATCATTCTCTCTTCCATTCTTCCTTCTTTACCACAATGGAAAAAGAAGGGCAAGAATATGACCATATCAGATGAACAAGCCTTATGATTGAAATGACATCATTTTTTTCAGCTCTCTAGTCAATGTGTATGTATCATTAAGAAAAATTTAAGAGAAATCCTGTATCATACAGGAGTAAGCATCTTTCTATACTTAGATTAGCACTCTGTCCAGCACAAAGTTTGCAGTCTTACAGATTTTCTCAGTGAAAATGCATGGAAGTCTTAGCCACTAGGAAAAACTGGCAATCATGAGGTATCTGGAGGACCAGCTGGACTTACAGTTGGTTGCCTATTAAGTTCTAACTGGCAGAGCAATAATCCTTTGAACAATCATTTGTGATCTGGATTCTACTTCCTTAAGGGCAAGAAGAAATGTTCCATTGTGGTTTTCATCATAAGGATTTTATTCTTTGTGAGACACACACAAGAGGATTCCAATGGGATTAAAAATACTGAAAACTTCCCTGGAGGATGGAGGAGGTAGTGTGGAATCTTCCAGAGTGGGCAGCTGTGACTGTGCCACTTTAGGTAACTCACTATTTCAAGGCCATCCCAACATTTGCAAGTCAAACCAGACAAAGAGCAAAGACAATGACTGAGGGAAGTCATTGGCTGTCAGTGGTCCCCAGCTCACCTGAGAGGAGGACTACATTATTAAAATGATGGAGAATTTCTGTAAAACAGCAAAGATTCCTAAAATAACTGCCATTTTGAATTTCTTCTGCTGGCCCCGGTAGCTGTCCTCTTTGCTCAATGATTTTTTTTTCTCAGGAAGTAAAATAAATTGCTGTACTTTCTGCAGCAAGGAAACAATTTCTCTTCTCCAGAAACCTGTAGTAAATAAGGTCATTGCTTATTACAAAATGTGTCCTTATGTCTACCTTTTAGAATGGCACACCAGAGAAAACTAGTTAGAAAAAATAGAAGCAGAATCTGAATTGGTTTTAAAAAAATAATCTGAGAGGTTATGGGCAGCCAGTTATTTTCTGGGAAATTTTTAGTGTATCTTGTTTTTAGCTGATTTCTAGATGAGATGGAAAGTTTTTAAAATTCACATACAAAATGGATCTAAGGTGCTAACATTCTGTAACACTTTAAACTATATAAAGCCCTTTTATATATAATTCTCAAGGCCACTTTCCCCAACACAATAATCTGGCGATGAGTACATTTTTTTTCAATTCCCTATTTTGTACATGAGGAAACAAGGACTCACAGAGACTTAGAAACCCAAGGTCACACACATCTAGAAGGGAGCAAGTTGAGATTCCAAATATCTTGCTATTGGCTGATGCTCCTTATTTATATCCTGTGCAGTGGTTTGGTCTCCTGGGCCTCAAAAGAAACCTGTTTAAGTGTGGCTAAATAAAAAAGAATCAAAATTGCCTGAGTGATGTGGTTAAAGCCATCACAAGACACTATGCACCAATCACTCTCTTTCATGTTTTGCCTGAACCCTGCCTGCCACCTGAATAAAAAATGATTAGAGCAGATTGCCACTAAAGAGAACGCTGCCTTCCATCCCTGCAGCAGGGCATGATAAAAGAGATCTTAAGGATTCTGGCAAATTAGAGCTGCAAGTCTGCATTTTTTTAATTTTGTGAGCTGATACAAATCACAGGGACCTGTCAGGGAGCAGGCAGAGGTACCGGGCAATCCAACTTCAGAGATAAGTGAAGAGTAAAAGCAGCTCAGTGCACATCATAATTAAAGAGCTAGTTGTCTTCAGCAATTTCAGCTCCAGTGAGATTTTCAACAGATTTTTTTAAAGCTGGGAATAAAAGAGAGAGAAAACCCCAAACAATCTTCCCAACATTTCTAATGGAACATTTTTTTTTTTTTTTTTTTGCAGTGGAGTGTGGCAGTGTGGCTCATTCAGCTTGTAATTAAATCATTTGGGTCCCAGATCTATCTTGTCCTTCCACTGTGTCTGGTAAGTCACAAAATCACTCTGGGACCCCAATTTCCTCATGTGAAAAACAAAAAGAGTGACTTTATAGAACTGTGAACCTGAGATTCTATGAAATTTCTCATTTCTAAATGGCTGTCCATGTGCAGACGGCTTTCAACTCTAAGTGGCCATTTTTGTTCAATCGTGCATAGACAGGCAGTCCCTTAAAAAGGCTGGTACAAAGATGCTTGGATTACAGAGCAAATCAGTTCAATGATACTAGTCCATGTAAAGAAAGGAAATTAATTTAGTGATTAACTAAAGTGATTGCATCTGCTGCTGCTCTGCATTAGTTCAAGGCCAACACCCCCCCACCCCCCACACCGGTATTCTAGGTAGAGCCTGTTGCTGTCCCTTATTTTCGTGTATGAAAGCAGACATCATCTCCCCTCAATATATGCACTATCATCATTTATGAGCAAACAGATGCTTCACTCCAGTGGCCCAGCTCGAGCCGCTGAATTACACTGGGGACATGCCAGCTGCAGCAACTGCATGCAGAGTTAATGGAAAGAAAAGTCTTCCCTGGATCCTTCTGGTTAAGAGTTCAGGCCTTGGTATAGTGTCTTGGGACACTAAACAAGCCACTCACATCTTCAAAGTATCTTGCCTCTTCACAGTAGGTTATAAGATCCTCAGAGCAAAGACAGGATCATCCCCCATATGTTATATGTCAAAAATACAATGAAACTAAGAGAATGATACAGTTGACAATTCCGAACCTTCTATCCTGATTTAAAATAAGTGTGACACCTACTACAAGAACTGTCTCTATTTTTGGAAAGAAATAGTGTTAGCAAAATAATTGAAGCTCTATCCTTCCTTTCTATTCTCCTTCCCTCTTCAGAGGTTGCCACAAAGATGTTTTCCATAATAATTTTAAGCCTTCTAAAAAGTTCCAACAAAAAAAAAAGATAATTTTGATTAATGTTTATAAGGTAAACATTTTAATTATATTATACTTTTTCAATTGACAGCCAAAACATCTCTCATTTTCCTTGAATTGTTTATGTTTCCTTCTAAAATTCTTGTTGCCCTCATATTTGTTTCAGGCATTTTATAACTTCTGTTGCTACAATGAAATGGGTTGTTAATTTATTACATAATTTTTAAAAAAATGTTAAACCATTGTTGCATCCCAGGAATGTGCTGAACTTATTTATAATGACTTGAATGTTTATTGTTGAATTCATTGTGCCAGTATATGATTTAGCCTGTTTGCATCCTTTTTTCATAAGTGGGATGAACCTATTTTTTATTTATCTTATTATTTTTGTATGCTATTTCTAGTCTCATAAAATAAGTTGGAAAGATTTCTCTGTATTAGAAAATTTCTGGAACCACTTTTAATTCCTTTGGTTTTTTGCTCCCTGAAGGTTCAGTAAAATTCAAATGTAATAAAGTCTGGTCCTGGAAAAAAAAAGTGAGGTCTACATATTTTCTCTTTCTTTTTGAGATAGTGTGGGTAATTTGTTTTTTATGGAATCCTTTTAAATATTTTTGCTTAAGCTGTTTTGTAGTGTGATCTTCATTTGAAATATTTTTCAGAGGTCTACTTATTTGTGACATTCTCATCTTTTTTCTTCCAAACTATTATCAGAGATTTTCATATTACTTTTAAGGAACCAGTTTTTGGTTTTGTGGATTTACTTTGCATTTTATCAATTTTATTTTCCATTATTATTTAGTTCCAACCATTTTGTTGTTTGTTGGAATAGTCAGCTTCTGCTACTCTTTTTTGATTTCCTCATAAAAATTCTTATCTTAGTAATTATTCATCTTTTTTAATATGTACATTTTCCCTAAATATTGATATATCTGCATCCAACAAGTGTTATATAGTATCTTAATTGTCTTTCATTTTTCATTAAGCAATATATAGTTTCCACTCTGACTTCTTAAATAGTTTTATAAATCACTGAAAATCTATTTTTTAAGTTTCTTATTATGGAATATATTAATTAATTATGGAAATATTTAGTAATGGATATTTATTATGGGAAATGCATAGAATAGTACCAGCATTAAATTTCAATAATTATGAAGTTATAGCCAATCCATAAATTAAAATATTAATTATATTAATTCTTTCCATGTAAAACAATGTATATCATTCAATCTTCATTTTTTTTTCTTTTTTTTAATATATATTTTTATTGTTATTTATGTCTTTTACATTTTGTATTCCCCTTGGGTAGCCCACCACCAATTCACCCGTGATCCATCTCCATGGTCCCT